>VWZG01003887.1:80667-179769 GCA_013396735.1 Grallaria varia | reverse complement strand
TTTTTTTTTTTTCTTTTTTTTTTCTTCTTTTTTTTTTTTCTTTTTTCCTGTTAGCTGAGACATCCCACACACCCCAGGGAAGGCTCAGCCACTCTCAGCGAAACCATGGCACAGGGCAGGTCCGCGGTCACCTGCTGTGCCCCGCTCCGGGGCAGGGCTTGGAAAACACGGCTGGGACCTGCGGCGCTGCCGCCTCCAGCTGCTCTTGCGCTGTGTGGAAATATCACTGCTTTGAAAAGCGCTATTGTTTCTAACTGAGTTTCCCCGGCTCAGCCCACGGGTGTTGACGAAGGGAGCTCTTCCAGACCCCCACCCTGCTCACTCCAGATGCCGGCACAGCCCCGCGGGTGGTGCCCACGCAGGGACACGGGCGGTGGGCGGTCCCCACCTGACCTTCGCATCCCGCCGAGCCCGGCGATTTCACACGGCGGCCGATGGATCTCAGCGCGGTTTTGCTGACTTTCCCTGTCCCGCCGCACGCGTGGGTGGGAGGCGGGTGGGACACAGGCCGGGGCATCACNGCCGGGGCATCCCTCCGCGGGATGCCGATCCTGCGGGACACGCGGAGCCGGGGGGGCAAAGGCCTGGGCAGAGGGGCCGGTTCGTGCCCGTAGGGGTGCCCGCCGGGAGCGGCGACGGCGGCGGCTCGGCCGGGCTTTAGGACCCGGCTCGGCCTCGCCCCGCCCCCGGTGTGCCTCTTTCCTCTCCTATTGGTAGTTTCTGCCCTCGGGGGCGTGGCGGAGCGGGCGCGTCACGGGCGCGGCGGCTGCTGATTGGCGGCGGGGGCTGCGGCCGGCCCCGCCCCCGCGGTCCCACGCGCGGCGGGTTCCGCCCGGCGGGCACATTGTGCGCGGGGAGCGCGCGGGGCCGCGCAACGCTCCGCGCTCCGCCCCNGGGGCTCGCTGGCGTTCGGAGCATCCTGTGCCGTAGGGAGGAAGCGGCAGGGAACGGTCTGGGGAGGAGAGGGGCTTTTCTAAAATTAAAAATAAATTAAAGAAATTTTTTAAGTAACCCCTAGCTGTTAGGCTCTTGGATACGACAGTAGAGTGGCGTTGCTTTTTGGTTTGGTTTTTTTTCCCTCCCCTCTCTCTCGTACATACGTGTGTATCTCAAAGCTTGCTCTAAGGGACGCAACTTCCACGGCCTCTGATGAAATCGGTTCGAGCAGCCCTGTCTGGAGAAGTGAGCAGGTTTGTGCGAGTGATGGAGCTGAACTGACAGAGGAGAAAAAGTAGTTCTTCCTCCCTCTGCTGTCCTCCCAGTCCCCTTGGCGTTTAAAAACAGTTAAAAGCCCGCTGGGTAGTTGTTCGTTTGTTCTTTTGTTTGTTGGAGGGGGTTTTTTTTGTTGTTTATCAATCTGCTTATAGTTGCTCAGGTGGCGGGGCTTAGGTCTGCCAAGTCTCTGCTTGGAGATTCTGTCCTCGGCCTTTCCTAAGCAGACAGCGAGTGTTCCGTGCAGTTCCTGTGGAGAGCCCCAGTGCCACGACTGGTCTCTGTTTTCCTTTCCTGGCAGTCTCTGTGTGCGTTCCCTGGTGATCTGCGGGACTGTCTTCCCCTGAACAAACCTCTTCCTCTCCAGGACAGGTCCAGAGCCACATGAAAAACAAGCTGACTCAATAACCTTTATACTTTGGCAACTTCCCTTGTCTTTCCTTCTTCCTTCCTGTGTCTTGTGACACTGGTTTTTATTGAGCTTACCTTCGGAGCAGCCCGAGATGAGTGTAACGCACCCCACGTGGTGGTGGCCAGCTGCTGCTGTTGGCTCAGCTGCTGCTGTTGGCTCGGCTGCTCTGCTGACAGTCTCCTTCCTTCCAGAGTTCTGTGTTCTCCTCTCCGTTCTCTTCCCTGTCCCCCTCTCCAGGGCTCAGACTCCTTAGTGCCCTGGGACCCTTCCTGGGGGTCTCTCTGTTTTCCTTGTCCTGCTCGCTGCTCTGGATCAAACCTTATCTGAAAACACGTTTTTTTCTCTTTTGTGTCTTAAACCCCCACCATCTGTTCTGGTTTATCTGTGATAAGGCGGAGTGAAGCGCTTGAGGAGGAGGCGTAGGTGGAAGTTCGCTCTGCAGCGGGAGCGTGTGAGGTGGGCACAGGATTCTCAGGACTCGCCTCAAGTGAAAGTTGCTGCAGGAGCAAATTGGTTGCACCATAATATAGATGTAGGAGACTGTTAAGCAGCTTCAGCACTGAGGAGCTTAAATTTCCTATCCCTTTTTTTGTGTTCATTTTCTCAAGTATTTGAGGATTGTTATCTGAAGTCCTCCCACCTCTGCATGGTGTCCTCTCATGCTGTGTTTGGGGCAGGTTCAAGTAGCTCAAGCAGAGAGGATGGTGTCTCAGATGTGCTTTGGGAGAGGAGGTAAGGCCAGTTGAAAAAGGCTCGACTGAAGGAGCTAGGCAAAAGAAATTTGTGAAGGCAGCAGCTTGGGAATGCATGACAAGATGTTGCATGGCATGTATGCGACACGTGATAATGAGCATGTGTCTGATATGTAATATGGTCCTTCCAGCTCTGGACAGAGTGCTGGACATGTCTGGGGTGGGGACAAGGAGTGTGCCCATATCTCTGTGTACGTACGCAAATGTGACTTACGATAGCATTTCTGTCCCTGTGGTGGTAACCAACCACTCCCCAAAGCCTGCAGGAGTTTGGGTCCCTCTCAGGAGCCAGGGGAGGTTTTAGGCAGTGTTCAGGAGGTGGACGAGTGAAACAGGAAGGGCTGGATGTGGCCATCTGTGGAGGTGGAAGAGGACAGGCAGCACTTGGCGAGGTGGGGAGGGAAGTGGCAGCGTTACAAAAGAGTGTTGAGCAGTGCCTTGGCTTGGGCATGAGTAGGTGGAGCAGGACAGGCAGAGCTGGCCCGGGGTGTCCATGGCCGCTGATGCTCAGAGACTGTGGAAAAGACAGGTTTGAAGCAGTGTCAGCACTTGAACTGAGGGGTAGGTTTATTCCCATCTTTTACAGACTGTGATTGTATTGCAGCGAGTGTCACTGGCACTGCCGAAACAGTGGCTGGAGGAAAGCTGGCTAGGAAGCATTTAGCTGTAACAAGCTGCCACAAGGCCCCTGGCCTGCCCTTTAACCACCAACACATCGGTCTGTCTTTGCTTATCAGCTTTATATCCCCGCAGTGACTATTAGTATCACTCCAGCCTGTGCAGACAGCTCTGTCTTCCCTCCATCGCTCAGGCCTGGGAATGTTGCGTGTCCCGTAACCACTGTCTGCTTGCTGACCATTAGACTTTGCAAAGACTACCAGCCTGTCAGATTGTGGTGAGGCGAATTTATTACTGTACCACACTGGCAGGCAGTCCCTCTGGTTTGCCTGCAGTGTGTGCACAGATGCCCAGGGCAGCCTGGGCTGCTGCAGCGCTCCCACCATGGCCCAGAACTTGCAAACTGAGTGTGTGGTTTGATGCTGTGCAAGTACTGAGATGGAAAGATCAGAGATGGGTGTCAGATTTGTTCCTTCTGTCCAGAGCCGGAGGGCAATGAGCTAATACCCTATCTTGCAGCCCCAGACACTTCAATATCTGTCACTGCTCTGCAATCCAGTTGGGAACGGCTGCCCTCCATGCCCATCAGCATCAGGGGCTAATTGGTTCTGAAGGCATGAGAGCCTCCCATCTCCATGGCTCTGAACTCCAGCCAGAATTGCAAATGAGCAAACCCAGCCCCGCAGTTGTACTATGATCTCCTGCCTGGCAGGGGAGTGGGGAAGGCAAAACAAAACCCCAGCTTAACTGGCCAGGCCCAAAATTGAAATCCTGCCCTGACAGCAGGCAGACAGACCTGTTTGGTATGAGTGTCCATGGCTTATGGTTAGCCTGGCCACTGGGGCACTCTGCTGTGCCAACCTCAGCGCCGGGAGCCAGGCACAGGACGCAGAGAGTGGGAGGATCTGAATACGATCTCTGGAGTCAGCAACTGCTGTGGTTATTCTGGCATTAATTTGACATATACCACATCTCATCTCCTAAACTCTCCCTGGGAAGTGGCATGTGGTTCCTCTGGATTTGAAGCACCAAGGGTCTTTTGCTTTTGCAGCACATTAGCAAGTTGGCGTGCTTGAAAAGGACTTTATCCTGCCCAGATGGGGCTGGGGGAGACACTGTGATCAAGGAGACTATTTCCATTCTGGAGCATTTTTGAGTATAATTTGAGAGAGGGGATGGCGAACTCTTGCCTCCTCTGCAGCCGCCCATTCATTTTGCAAAGCAACTGTGATTGATTGGCAGAATGGAATGTATTCACTAGCGGAGCTGGAGGGCAGGAGGAGAGGACAAAACCCCACCACAGCCTCTGAAATGAATCACGGGCTCTGAAAAGATCTACTGGGGTTAAGGCATAGCAATGAAAAGCTATTGTCTGGAGCTTGGACTGTGGCTAAAAGCGTTATTTATCCCGATTTGGGTAGTGGTTGTAAGAGGGTGTGGTATTCCCAGGAATGGCAAAGCCAGTGTGCTTAGTGCTGAACGTGAACTTTATTTGATTGCCTCACAGGTAGCTCAGTAAGCTTTATGGAGTATCTCAGTTGCAGGGTAGCAAGTCCAATACCTAATTTGCAAATAAAACTGCATTTATTGTGTGCAAAGTGGATTTTCTCCGGGTATTTTATTGTGTTTGGAACATGATCATCTTTGGCTCAGCCTAGCTCGTGTCACATATTTGAGGCACTACTGCCCCTTTTACCAGGGCTTTTGCAAGACAAAACAAGAGCCTCACTAATTGGTACAGCTTGGCAATACTGGTTTCATTTTTGCTCCTAAATGGCATTGAGTAGATTCTTGTGGTGGCTTTGTGCTCAGAGTGGGGCACGGGTTTAAAGGGAGGAATGGTGAGTACTAGTGAGAATGGGATATGAGTGGGACATGAAACTCATACTGAGTTTCTGAGACTGCGTTTCAAAATGTTCTGATACATACCCGGATCTTCTCCAGACAATCTGATTCCTGGAGCCTACAGAATTGGGCTTGGAAAACCTCCCAGTTTCTGTCTAAGCCAACAGAAGGAGCCTTTCACATGGTCTCTCTGTTTTCTGTCTAGGATGTACAGGCTAGACTAGGAAGTGAGGAAACGAGAAGAAATGATAAGGATGCCTTCCATTCTCAAAGTCTGTGGTGGGATCAGAAATTCTGCGCTGGGGAGATGGAGTCAGCTGCCTTTCCTTTGATTGCCTGTTTGCAAATATGATGAAACATCAAGACTTTGTCAGGAAGGGCAAATTCAGAGCGATACCCTCTGATTCATGGTAGTTATGTTGTCTGAATTCCAGTGTGCAAAATCACAGTTGCATCTTTGCTGCGTTAGTCATCCTGAAGAGAACAAGAACAAATTTGTCTGACACTGGCACACCACTAAATTCTCCGGGATTGCTGGAGATGAACCCAACTTGTTAGAGAGCAAAGGCTGTGTCTAGGCACACAGGAGCATGGACAATGCAGAGAGCCTGCCTGGGAGGTGATATGGTGAAGGTCCTTTGCTGCCCACCTGGCAGCAGCCCAGGCTCCACGCTCAGCAAGTGTGGTGCTGCTGCACTAAAGGCCAGCTGCTATTTAATTCCTTTCATCTCAAGCACTCTTTACTGAAGGGCATTATTAGTTTTGCACGTTTCAAGCAGCTTCAAGCTGTATACCTGACAGTCCACTGTGTTAGGCAAGGACAGGAAAACCATCTGAAAACATCTTTACATTTGTTCCTTCCCTCTTCTTGTTTTCTGTCTCGCTCCTCACCATCTTTTCCTGTTTTCTGCTGAGTTTTTTCTGCTTTTGAAGCTCAAGCTGTGTCGGAATAACAGATCCCCTTTCTCAAACCTTTTGATGGTCTCCAGTGCTGGGAAGTCGTGTCTGAAACAGCTCTATCTGGCTCTGTGACAGTGTGTTTTCTCACTACTCTTTCTCCTAAGCAGCTTTGCAAGGAGCTCTTCCCTCTGAAGAAAACACTGTAGGTGACTTTATGTTTCTATTTTGCTACTCTATTCAGTAAAAAGGGGGAAACTTGTTCTATACCGGTAATTTTGGCCTGGGATAGCACTGCTGGCCTAAGCACCAGGTGGTGGAGTCAGTGAAAGTGCTGGAAAAGCACAGATATTTGGGATGAGGGAGCAGGGGTGTTTGTAGTGGGTAGAGAATTGATCCTACTCCTTCCAGGGAGAAGTTGAACTTTGGCTCAGTTCAAGATGGTGTTTCACCCCACAGGGTTGATATTGTGAAATTGGAGTGAGAATTAAAGTGGATCTCATTCCTGTTGTCTCAGCCCTGCTCAAGGTGGGTCTGCTCTGGTTTGGAAGGAGTGGCTCTGGGTTGTAGTGCAGCCCCTGTGTGGAGGGGGCCCATGTCTGACCTCTTGGGAATGAATCTCCACTGCAGCGTGAGCCGCTTCTTCCAGGTCTCCTGAGCTGAGCCAGCAGGGAACATTACTGCTTATTTATTTACTTATTTACAGCTTTAAATAGTTCATGGTTGAGCGGGGCAAGAAGAAATGTGTTCTGGTTGCTGCGTCTCTGATTGGCAAACAGAAAATGCCAGCTTGGGATCATGGAATTTGGGCTTTTTGTTGGTGTTTAGCCAACCTTTACAGTCTTGAGTGAATGCATGCAAATCCTGTAGTTTTGCCCTTCTAAGCAGAAATTATTCTCGTTCCCCTGAAGTCCCACTGGTGAACATACTCTCAAATCTTGTCCTCTTGAAAGGAAGCAGGATCTCAGCTGGCAATTCCCTGCAGACAGTAAATGAATTTGCAGATGTGTGGAGGGGCTGCTGGTTTGAGATGGAGGGGAAGCCCCAAGCCTGACTAAATAATAGTTTATGTATCAATAGTCTTTTTGAACTGTCCTCTCATATGCAGTTCTTTCGTGACTGGGGACAGGGCCTGATACAGCTTCGAAGTGTCTCTCAAAGAGGTGCTTGGATTTTTCAAGAGGTTCCTGAAGTTCTCCTAAATGACCCATTCCAGCGGGGTTCCGACACGGCGACCCACCAGCCTGGGAGGAACAGCCTTCTGCTGGGACCTGGCTTGTAGGAAGCAAGAGGTTGTGCTTCTTTGAGTGGGGAGTTTGACCAGCTCTGTGCTTTTGGGTTTTCCCCTTGTTGTCTTTTCCAGTTTTGTCCTGTCCAGAGAGATTGCTGGGGTATTTTCTTCATGAGCTGAGATTTGAGGGGTCTTTGCTCCCTGAGCCAACTCCTTCCCTCCTTCAGGTTTGCTGTCTGTCCTGTCTGGGTGAGTGGAAGGATTTTCAAAGCGTTCTTATCTTGCTCTGCTGGAAAAAGCCTGTCTTTCCTATGCTGGCTGTACAAAGGCTGCAGACAGCCAGGGGAATACTGCAGCCAGCAGACAGCATTGGATAGCTGTCAAAAAGCTGATGCCCCTCTGCCCTCATCCATATGGAAGAAGGATTATCATCTGCCTCTGCGTGCAGTTAAGATCCTTTTAAAAGGTTATGCAGTAGATATTTATTTTTTCAATAACTGCCTTTCGAAGGAAAAAAAAAATCAAATGAATGCAGCGTGGAGAAATCCAAGCCCCCGTTTGTTCAGGTCATGCCTTCTGCTATTCTCATTGACATGGCTGTTCTAGCGACAGCTTCCTGCATGATGGAAGATGCAGCTGGGAGCTCCGATAACCCCCGAGCTCTCGCAGAGCTGGGGGGAGCTTGGCAGGGACTACTGACAGGTTGCTTTGTGTAAAATATTCCTTGCTCTGAGTGGCTCTGCTTTTTCTCTTTAGCTCAGTAGCTGGGTAAGGGGAGCAAGGAGTGTGGTAGGGGCCAAATTCTGCTCTGCTTGCCTCTGCTTCAGAGCAGTGCACACGTCATGGGTCCAGCCCGTTCATCGCTGCAGTTAAACATTGCTTAAATCAAAGCACACTTTTGTGCACATCATGAAATTGTAGAAGATCATTTACCTGCAGGGTTCTGCGGTTTGTAGGCCACTGGATTTTGGAAGAAACCCACCCGATGAGGTGGTTGCTGCCTGCAGTTCCTGCTTGTCTGATATGGGTGAGACGATGCCAAGGTCTCTGGTAGACCGAGAGGTGCTGTGAGGTGTGTTGGCGAGGGCAAGGATTAGTACCTGCCACTTTTCGGCTTGTGCCCAGCTATGGCTGGATTCAAGAAACCCTCAGGAAAAGCTGTTTGGATGTTGCTGAAAACCACAAGCAAGGCTTGCTGGTGAGATGGCTGCCCCCCAGAGTTCAGAGGCTGCTGTAGTTTCAGTTTAATGGTCTGTCTGGCCCTGCTCATCTGTGACCAGTGACATCCAGTGTCCTACCCTGGCTCCAGGAGAGGCCAAGTAAAGAGGCTGTGACTGTGGCCTCTTTAGGTTTCAGACTTGCAGCTGCACTGGGGATCAGTTGGGGTCTGTAGTGGGACAAGATGACACAAAAAGCAGTGCTGGGGACTGAATTGGAACCTGCCAATTTATTCCCTGGATGTTGTTCAATACACATAGGATAGAAATACTGTTTGCTACCAGGTTCCCTGGGCTAGATGTTTGATGCTAGAAGGCTGGGATTTTATATATATGTGTATGTTTGCATGTGTGCATATGCGTACAGTATATATATATGTGTATGTTTGTATATATATAAATGGGTTTGCTGCAGGTTTTATATAGACATTTTCATTTCTAAATGACCTGCTCCTTCCATTCTGAGTAGTTGCTTTTTTAATCTAAGTGTTGAAAAAACATTGCTGCCTTCCTGCAATCTTGGTGTGTGTTTCCATAGCTGTCCTATATAAATGGCTCCATTTTTAGTGCATAAGCAAATCAAAGGTTGACATTGAATAGCTGACCTGAGCTGTGAGCAAAGAAAGCGGTGGCAGTGGCAGGGTGGCTTCTGAGGTTGTAGGAATAGGCACCTAAATCAATAGCTTTTAGCAGACTCATAAATGTTTCATTTGTTTTCCTCGCTTCGGCGTTGACATGGGAATCCATATAACCTCTTAAATTAGTGTTGTTCCTGCGCTGGGTGTAGATGTTGGAAACATTTCCTTCAGATGCACTTTGAAGTGCTGTTCCATAATGGCATTTTCCTTCCTGTTTTGGAGCCTTGGTACTGCACAGCCTCCAATCACAAGTGAAATGAGCTTGCAGGGATTTTGGTGGTGCCATGTACATACCCAACCTGATTTCCTGTGTCACTGGTCCTGCCATGACTCGGAGGCCGAGTAGGAGTTGTGGCCTCTTGAGCAACCTGTTGTTTCTGCATGGGGAAGCACAGAGATTTTTCCCTGCGCCGTGACACAGCCCTAAGGAATGAGTGAGGCCTTGGGAAGACCAACCTCAATAATTCATGGCAGCGAGTGGGGGATGAACGACATGCCCACAACTGTTTGTCTAATTTGAACTCTTTTGGAGGTGCTGGAGAAGCAGGGGTAGGAAGCGCGTGAGCAGAACCTGAGTCAGGCAGTTTGTCTGGCCATCCGCCTCCGCTTGAGGTCATCCACCCATGGAGTGTGGGAGGGTTGTGCAGCTCCAGGTCACTGCCAGGTCAAAGCTGTGACCTGTGGCAGCCTGGGAGTGCTGTGTCCATGCTCTCAGCCTTTCGGGCTTTCCCCTGAGACCCCCAGTGTGCTGGGCTGGGGTGATGGTGAGCTCAGCCTGGCTGGGGAGGATAGGGTTGAATTGCAGCCCTTGTGTTTGGAGGGTAGAAAGACCCTTGAGAAACCTCAGGCTGTGAAGAGCAAGCTAAAATAAATAAATCCAAGAACATCAACTAAAAGAACCCATCTAAAAAACCTTTTCCAACTGTCTGGCTAATGGCTGGTATCTAAACAATTCAGAGGCGAGAGTGGAGATGCAACAGGATGACCCCATTTTTCTCTTTTTTGTGGTTAATTTTTTAAAATTTGGGACAGTTGTGCTACGAACTTCAGTATTGACTGTAAGAGAGGGCTGTTTGCACATCTGTCTGTCTGCATTAGTCACACGGGGAACAAAATACAGCTGGCTAAAATATTTTGGAGTATATGACTTGCATTTTATCATGTAGGTAGCATTAATTTGATTACTCCAAAGGGGTTTTCTTCCACAGGCAAAGTAGAGTATCATGTAGCACTTAAATGAAACAGTAGCTAATAAAAGCCTTGTGTTTGCTTCTGCCTGTCCTGGTAACAAGCGTAATTTGGCTTTATTCTGTTTTATTCTGATGTGAATCTGTCCTGCAAAATGTTTAAGTCATGTCTGGTGAGTTTTATCATCAAAAGGGTAGTACAAATGGCTTTGGTAAAATTTGTTCGAAACTTTTTACTCGTGCTGGTAGTTAAATATTCCATAAATAAAACCTCTAGCAATTGCCTTTCCTAAACCCGCAGCAATCTATATGAAAATCAGAAGCCAGACTTGACTTCTGCTGAGCCATGAACAGACCGATGCCCTTTGTCCTGGATAGCCTGCTCTCTCAGTGCTGTTTTCTAAGGAAAAATAACTCTTCTGCAGTTTGCCAATACCCTCCAGGGGGTGTTGAGACAGTCTATCACCAAGTTCAGGGTTTGATTGCTTCACTTTGTTGCTCTGTTGTTGAAACCAAAGTGGAGAATTTCCCCCTTCACCCTGCTCTGCTTTCCCACCCTGTTCAGTCTGAGTTAAATTTTTGGGGGATGTGAGGGTGCAGGAGGCAGGGACTCTGCAAACCAGGGTGCAGGAGCACAGGGGTGTCACCTGGTGCTTCGTGTTTGAGGTCCATTGGCAGTGTACCAGGGCTGGATAGCAAATTCATGTGTCCTCCATGCCTTACATTAGTAAGGATAAGGGACTAATGGTTTTCCTGTTTGTTCCCCCGCAGGCAAGAGCTCTGCCATCATGTCAGTCAGTGTCCACGAGAACCGTAAATCCCGGACTAGCACCGGCTCCATGAACATCTTGCTTTTTCACAAAGCTTCCCACCCGGACTGTGTCCTGTCCCACCTGAACACCCTGCGGAAGCACTGCATGTTCACCGATGTCACCCTTTGGGCAGGAAACAGGTCGTTCCCATGCCATCGGGCAGTGCTGGCTGCCTCCAGCAGGTACTTCGAGGCCATGTTTAGCAATGGCCTCCGGGAGAGCCTGGATGATGAGGTGAACTTCCATGACAGCCTCCACCCGGAGGTGCTGGAGCTACTGCTGGACTTTGCCTACTCCTCTCGGATCATTATCAATGAGGAGAACGCCGAATCCCTCCTGGAAGCTGGAGACATGCTGCAGTTCCATGATGTCCGAGATGCAGCAGCTGAGTTCCTGGAGAAGAACCTCTACCCTTCCAACTGCCTGGGCATGATGCTGCTCTCGGATGCTCATCAGTGCCGACGGCTCTATGAGCTCTCCTGGAGGATGTGCCTGGTCAACTTTGAGACTGTTCACAAGAGTGAGGACTTCAACAACCTTTCCAAGGACACTTTGCTAGATCTCATCTCCAGTGATGAGCTGGAAATTGAAGATGAAGAAAAAGTCTTTAAGGCTGTCATCCAGTGGGTGAAATACGATCTGGATGAGCGTAAGGCTTATCTCCCAGAGCTTCTGAGGAATGTTCGTCTGGCTTTGCTTCCTTCTGAATGCCTCAAGGAAGCCTTGGCTTGCGAGGACTTGATCATGGTGGATGAAAGGAACAAGCTTGTCTTGGACGAAGCTATTCAATGCAAGAAGAAGATCCTCCAGAATGATGGAGTGGTCACCAGTCCCTGTGCCAGGCCTCGCAAAGCTGGGCACACCTTGCTGATCCTGGGAGGACAGACCTTCATGTGTGATAAGATTTACCAAGTAGACCACAAAGCAAAGGAAATCATCCCCAAGGCAGACCTGCCAAGTCCACGGAAGGAGTTTAGTGCCTGTGCCATTGGCTGCAAAGTGTATATCACTGGAGGCAGAGGCTCAGAGAATGGGGTCTCGAAAGACGTGTGGGTGTATGACACTGTGCATGAGGAATGGTCCAAAGCTGCCCCCATGTTAATCGCTCGGTTTGGACACGGCTCAGCCGAACTGGAGAACTGCCTGTATGTGGTTGGGGGACACACTGCAGTAGCTGGAGTCTTTCCTGCATCTCCTTCTGTCTCCTTGAAACAAGTGGAGAAATACGATCCCATATCCAACAAGTGGACAATGGTGGCTCCTTTGAGAGATGGGGTGAGCAACGCTGCGGTGGTGAGCGCCAGGCTCAAGCTTTTTGTCTTCGGTGGCACCAGCATTCACCGGGACATGGTGTCCAAAGTCCAGTGCTATGATCCAGGGGAGAATCGGTGGACGATCAAAGCCGAATGCCCACAGCCCTGGCGCTACACGGCAGCCGCTGTGCTGGGCAGCCAGATTTTCATCATGGGAGGAGACACAGAGTTCACGGCAGCATCCGCTTACCGCTTTGACTGCGAGACAGACCAGTGGACACGCATTGGGGACATGACAGCCAAGCGCATGTCGTGCCACGCTTTGGCCTCGGGCAATAAACTCTACGTGGTGGGGGGTTACTTTGGCACTCAGAGGTGCAAAACGCTGGACTGCTACGACCCTATGTCAGACACGTGGAACTGTATCACAACGGTGCCTTACTCGCTCATCCCCACAGCTTTTGTCAGCACCTGGAAGCACTTGCCATCATGATGAGGGGCAGGGCTCGGGGGCTTGTATCCAGGAGGTCAATAAGGTAAGGGTCTGCTCCTCTGAATTTGAAACTTGCTGTCTTGCCTCATTTGCGGCTGCACACACCACACCAGAGTCATGGGTTCCAGGTTGCTCGTGGGGTTGTTTTATGGGCAGGGAACATTTAAAGGTGTGATGCAGAGCCAGGAAAGAGTAACCAGTCCTGCGATGCTGTGAGCCTAGCCAGCTCCCAGGGTTCTCTTATTTCCAGTTGATCCTCCCAGTGTCTTGAGAGATACATCTACATCGATGATTGCAGGCAGGCCACGGCTCCTCTCCCACTGCTCCAAGGCCGCTGGATGTGGCAGTGTCACCCTTCTGTGGGTGGATGGGTGGGGAGGGAAGGGCAGATGTGTCCACACCTGCACTCACAGCTCTCACTGCAGAATGCATCCTGTCCCCGTGAAGCTGGGGGAGTTGAGGTTTCTGAAAACACTTGCTTGTGAGTTCTGGACGATACCAGAGCAACAGGTGCTTTGGAAATGTCTTAGTTCAATATTTTTGCTGATTTTCTGGGTGATTTATTCAGAACTGATGAATATGTAGGCAAGTGACCTTGGAATTCCAGGAAATCCTGGATCTCTTTTTATTCTCTGTCTTTACATTTTAGTGGGTAGCAGAAGCAAAAGCTCAGAAGCCACTGTGCATTTGATGGTCCTGGTGTTTATTTATCATCCAAACTGTTGCTTGTTAAATCAGAACTTTGGAGGCTTCTGTGTGAGACCTGAGTTGGAGGGAAGGGGTTTTGTAACCAGAAGAAGAATGTGTTTATCAGTATTTTGGGGTGTGTGAGAATAAGAAGGTTGGTGGAATCTCATGATGTCCTGCCTCGTTCTGGGGCTGCGGTTCTCACTTGCTCAGGGAAGGTCTACTGCCGTGCCACTGGGACAGGGCTGCTGGTTCCTCCTCTGTCCTCTCCAGGGGGATGTTTGGTTGCCATTCTGGGGCACCACAGAGCTTTGCATGTCTTCACCAATCTGTGCTGAGATGCAGCTGGCCCAGGCAAAGGCCAAAAACTCATCTCACCTTGCCTTGCGAAAGCAGATAGTGATACAGGCAACAACTGGATAGCAGCATCTCCCCAGGAAGTCTGTTACACCTCTGCTGGCTCACTCTGCAGGTTTCACAGAGCCAGCAACACACACAGCCCTGCTGTGTTGGTTGGAGCCCACATCCCAGCTAACTGAAGGAGCTGATTGACAAGCTTCACTTACAGTTTTATTTGGAAAGTGGGGACCCAGGGTGGGGGGGTCGGGGGTGGAATTCTTCAACAGATTCATCAAAATCCACATCTCTTATTAGAGGGAAGAAAGAATGCTGCCCAAACCTTATAACACCCTCTCACTTCCCTGCTTCCCACTTGGTGTGCCTGGGAATCACCCAGCGGGTGAAATTGCTGGCACCTCCCAGTGATCATCTCTTTTGATGCCAGCTGGGAACCAAGGAGGAGTTCCTGGCACATCTGCTGGGTATCTGCCCAACGTGACCACCTGCTTTTCTCAGGTGGGAAAAAAATCACCCAGGGCATTATGGTGGGCTGTGTGAAACACCTGGTTTTAACATGGGTTGGACCACCATGAGGGCAGGGCAAGAGTGGAAGGGGTTAAAATGAGATCTGAGAGTGTTCCCTACGCTGGAAGATAATGACCTTTCCAAATTCTCCTCCTCAGGCGTTGCCTAGCATCTGTCACAGTGGCTCAGTAATCTAATTAACTGCCACTTGGCTATTAAACATTGCGGCCAAGAGTGTGAGGACTCCATCATTTTCAGCTCAGGTCAATGAGCCCTCCCTTTAAGAGCCATCCTAGAGCTGAAAATTAATTTTCTCTGGTAGCAGATGCATCTGAATATTAAAGCTCAACACCAGCTACAGTCCTGGGAATAGGAATAAGGAATAATTTGAGGTGGGAGTTGTTTCTTCAGCCACTGAATGAGAAAATGTCCAGAGTCACAGCCATGTTATTTTCCCATCCAGCCTCTTTTCCTCCATAATGTATTTGGTTTGTTTGGACCCAATAATTAGCTTTGGGGGGGTCGCATAGGTATGTTTTCCCCCTGTAATCTAGAGCCTGACACAAGCACAAGAAAACTAGGAGCTGTAATATACCAACCTGCAAATAAAACTGGAGAAAAGTCACTGAGAGTTTTATGTGCTTTTTTGGCTTCACTTCCACTCTTCGGTTAAAAGAAATATTTAAAATACACACAAGCTCTTGCCAGAAAGAATGTCTCTCCAATGTGATTTTTCTTGAGGTGTTTTTTTTTTTTTTTCCCCCTACTACTTTATTGTTATGGCCTCAGCCACTGTGACAGCTACTTACATAAACCACCAGGATGGGGGAGTGAATGTCTTTGACGTGCATGCATTGTGATGCTGCACCAGCCATGTCCCATGTGCTTGCCTTGGCTGTCCTGGCTGCACCTGTGCCAAAACTGGGCTCAGGAACCGGGGTAATGGGATCCTGCCTGTGCTACAGGATCCTATGACAATGCCATTGTCCCATAGCAGGTCTGGCTGAGGGATCCTCTGGCTTGCAGCTTCCACTGTGGAAGGTCTCTGCTGCAACACCTGGATAAGCCCTATGGGGCACCAGAAGGCAGGCTGGCCAGCATCTGCCTAGGTGTGCTTTGGGAATACTAATCCTATGGGAACTCCCCTCCAATGGAGAAGGCTCAGGAGGGACAATCCCGCAAAGCAGAGCAAGCTGGGTTGCTGGGGAAAGGCCTGGGCAATCACATGGAAGGAAACAGTACTTTGTACTCATGGAAAAAACAACCTCTTGCCTATAAACTGGTCCCTGAAACCCAAATAATCTGTCCTCAGCAAACGTTGATCATAAACCACCCAGCCTGCTTTTCATTTAAAGCATAAAGCTGATCAGCTGGAAATGTTTCCTGGAGGGCATGGCCTTCGCCCTCCCCAGCTGGAGCCCGGGCACCTTTCGGCAGAGGTCCCAGCAGCCCTGCCAACGAGGCTGTGTGACATTAATTTAGTGCTTATTACCTGCAGTTAATTCCAGGGATCAAGTGTGATTAGCAATATGAAACACAAAAGCCTGGTCTCCTCCCACCCATGGCGGTGGAGCCATAAGGAGGCAAAACATTAAAAAAGGGAAATAAAATACTGAGCACTTGGCTAATGAAGTTTCTCTGTGTTTACAAAGACAAGCCCAGCCCAGCCAGGAGCCTGGAGGAGGATGCTGGGTGGTCTGTCACAGTCCTGGGCCGTGACAGTCGATGGGGACAGCTCTGCATCACACTGGAGGTAACTTCAGGTGGCACCAGGAACAGGTTCTGCCTGTCTCCACATTAAAAGTGGCTTCTCCAAACTGTTCTGTGTGACGCTCTCATTTTTGTGGGACAGAGTCACAGATGGAGGTGGGACGGTCACTTCAGGTTGTGTGGTCCAGCCAGCAAAGGTGAACTGGAAAGGGGAGTCACTGCATCCCTCTGTGCTGCCCCCTGAGCCTCGAATGCTCCCCTGGGGTGGAGATGTTGGAACTCCTGTTTCAAAACAAATGAGATGAGCCAAACCCCATCACAGAGAGAAGCCAAGGGTTCCCCTGCCCAGGGGGTTCCCATTCTGGTGCTTTTTAGCTCCTGCAGGACCCTCCTCGCTGTCTGGGCTGTGGGGAGTGGAGGCTGCTGGCCAGGCACTACCCAGGCACTTGTTCTGGGGCACATCCAAAAGCTCAGAGCCCATTTTGTGGCTCCCCCTGGAGCCCTTGGTGTATTTAGCTCCTGTGAGGGCTATGGATGGCATCAGCAGCTGGTGCCTGTTCTTGGGTGGGTGCTGAGCAGCTGAGCCTGTTCTGGCACCTAAAAGCTGAACTTTGGCCCCAAAGCTCCTGCAGGGACTTGGGTCGCGTGTCAGGCCCTGAACTGTGTTCTGATACCACACTCACACTAAGCATTGAATCCGTTCAGTGGCTTTTCCTGATTATTATATTACAGCTTGGATAACAAGGCGGTGGCCAGGACACATCTCCTGCTGCCTGGTGTGGCTCCCTTCTGTCAGCTTTCTGCAGGAGTTTGTTGCCATGCATCCTTCCCAGTTCCATCCACAGAGCCCTGCTCCCAGAAAGACATCTTCCCGTGCCAAAACCCATGTACCTGTGAACAGCAGCCTAAAAAAAGCTCGGGATAATCCCCTGGCTCCCAAACGCTGCCGCTCACCTGCGTGCTGCTGGGCTGGTTGCTTGCAACCTGTTGCAACCTCGCTGGAATTGCCAGAACAAAGTCACAGCTGGTTTCTCTCAGTGGCTCCTAGGGAAACCCATTTGCATGTGCATAATGGCAAGGCTGGATAAACAGGGATTGCAGTTTTTTGCCACTGCTGCTCTTTCCAAGTGTCTGGTTGTCTCTGAAGCCAGTTTATCAGGCAGCATTGGAAGGGAGTGGCTGGCCTGGGGAGGAAAGTCGATGAAAATCAGGCTTTTCCTAACCCTGGGCAGATGGAAACATGTGCAGTCTGAACTCAGTCCCAAACTGGATTAATCAACCCCTTGGAAATGTCAGTGATATAGATGTTTTTGGAGGAACCTGTGGAAAAAGAGAAAAAGGGTCTTTTTGTTTTGTCTGTTCCAGTTCTTGGGCTCTCATCCCTGCCCCTCCTCACAAAAAAAAAAAAAAAAAAAAAAAAAAAAGGCTAAAACTTCTTTTTCTCAACTTACCTTGTCATTTCCACAGGGGTTTCCTGCCCAGCTCTGGGCTGAACATCCTCTCTCATGCCCAAGAAAAGAACCCTCTGACTCCCAAATAAACCAGGTGCTTTCAACCTCCACCCATTTCTGGGATTCAGTAGCTGACAATGCTCACCTGTGTGGGCTGAACCAAGCATCACACCCCTTAATGAGCTTTCTCTTTTCTTCTTCAGATGCCAGAGTCACATCCACGTCCCCTCTCTTGTGGTTGGAGCTGACAATGCTGTGACCGAGTCCCCTTCTGTCCTCCCACACAGGACTCTGAGGCAACTTCCACATCCCATCCCGGCACCAGGAGTGGGAGGCACGGCCAGACCCTGCCCTGGCATCACATCGTGGGACCACCAAGGGCCACCCAGCCCTGCCACTGCCTGCAAGGCTGGGGCTGGGCACGAGGGGCACAGAGATGGCTCGTGGGCACCAGGACTGGGGAGATGGAGGCGGCATCTCTCAGCAGGCACTGCTGGGGAGCCCTTCAGTTCTTTTTGTTACTTGGTTGGGGGGTTAAGAGATACTAATTTTTTTTTGTTTTTCAAAGGCAGTGAACTTGCAATTCCTGCTGCTTGGGTGACTTGGAAGTGTTTCTAAAGGGAACAGGGGTGAGAGCACCTGGCCCTCCCAATCCTCTGGCCACTCTGTGGAGGCGATGGCTGTCGAAACATTAAAGCGTGGGAGCTGGGGTGGCTGCCAGCAGCACCGGGTACTGCGGTGAAACAGGGCAGGTGCCTTTTGTTTTGCACTTTGGGCCTTTTGAATTTTTTTCCCCCCCTTTTCCTCGCTGCAGCCGGTTGTTTTTTGGTTGGAGGCCGAGTAGCTCCCCACACACAGCTGCTGGGAAGAGCTGTGAGGCTCTGTGAGTGTGCCAAGGCACCGCTGCTCAGATATTCTCCAGATAAAGCCCACTGTGTGCTCAGAGCCGGTCTGCTGAGCTTCCCTCTGCGTGGGCGAGCGTGTAATTAGCACGGGAGCAGAAACAGGGCTGCAGCTCGTGCCTTGGGAGGGGACATGTTGCCTCCAGCGAGGCCTCAGAGGGAGAGCCAGCGGATTAGGGGAGCGTGGCAGGGCAGGCAGGGCAGGCAGGGGAGGGATCCCCCTCCTTGCCATGGCGCCCCACATCCTGGCTCCTCCTCGGGGAGATGGGGAGTGTC
The DNA here is from genome assembly GCA_013396735.1 of Grallaria varia. Lineage (NCBI taxonomy): Eukaryota > Metazoa > Chordata > Aves > Passeriformes > Formicariidae > Grallaria > Grallaria varia. The sequence goes on along the minus strand of VWZG01003887.1, from coordinate 161,312 downwards.
TCTGCCAGCGCTTGGGCTGGGGCTGCCCCCGGTTCTCTGCGCGCGCTGGCTGCCCACGGTGTTTGGGATTGTCCATCCAAGAGCTGTCAGCCCAAGCTGCTCCTCACCCTGTGAAGGACGGCACATGGATTTGGGATGTCAGTACAGGGATGCGGCTCCTGACTGGCCTCTTCCATGCTGGCCACCGCCGAGGACTGGTGCTGCACGGACCCAGCGCGCCGCTTCCCTGCACAGCCGATCTGCAGATTCTCCAGGCTTGCCTTTTGCCCCCTGGATGAGGCTGAGCTGTAGCCTGGCCAGCTGAATGATGCAATGCTGTGAAAAGCCTTGACAGCTTCAAATAACAAAGGCCTTTTTGGAGCAGCGGGCGCCCGTCGCTGCCGGGAAGAGCACACGTTCTGCACAGCCAGCCTGCGACGCACTGAATGACGTTTATTTACACTTTCTAGTCTTTTTTTTTTTTTTTTTTTTTTTTTTTCCCCCCTTCAGCTGCTTGTGAACTTTAATAAAAATGATGATCTGGGAAACCGTTTGTGCATTTTTCACAGGAGTCTTCATTCTTAAGTAAGTTGGATTTAGGTCTAATAACAGGGCCGAGGACTAATAACAGGGTTGGCACTTGGGGTGGTTCACAAACAGCCTCCGAAGCAACCAGGCTGGCTGTAATTATTATTGCTTCAGCGCTTGGGAAACTGAGGCACAGTGTCAGTTGCCTTGTCCAAGGTTAGTGGTAGGTCTGGGAATAAAGTCCAGGCCTTCTCATGTCCTGAGGACATCACACGTCTCCTGCTCCATGGCTGCTCTCACTCAGCTTGTCTGTGTCATGATTTTAGGAGAGGCAAGTCTGCAATGCTAATAATACCTGCCAAATAGGTTGAGGGGCCCGATGCAGACACAGCCGTAATCCTGCAGGGAAAGCCAGTAATTTCTAAGGAAGACAAGAGGAATTCATACTTCTGTTTTCCTTATTTGCCTTTGCTTGGCTGCTGCAGCTCCCAAGAAAGGGGCCCATTGACAGGAGAGATGTGGCTTTCCAGCTGGGCCCCTGTCCACGTTTCTCCGTGTGCATCTCTCCCTATCCCACAAGAGCAGAGGACTGATCCAGCCCTGTTCTGGGAAAACTCTGGGTTCTCCCTTGCTATGAGACCAGCAGCTCCAGCTGTGCTAAGGGCTGGGATCACGGGAGCATCACTCAGAGCAGCAAACAGGCACCAGGCAAACTCACATTTGCCTCCTCTTATGGCAGGGGTGATGGGTTTGGGAAGCAAAACTTCCTATAAGTGTTACACACAAAGGGATTTGAAGCCTCAATTTGTGAGCTGTAAAGGACATGGGGAACATGTCCCCTTGCCTGCAGGAGCTGGGTAGGCAGCAGCATTAGCTGACATGAGCTAGGCAGATACAAGTATAAGGCTCTATAGAAAAAGCTCATTAAAGAATCCTTTGGGAAACCAATTCAGGGTAGAAATTACTGTTTGATGAGCAGGAGGGGTGGGGGAGGGAAGAGAAGGGGTGTGTGAATGAAATCCTCTATAGTTTTGTTGATTCAGGTTTTTTATGGGATTCTGTGACTTTTAAATAGCAGCTGGGGAGGCTTTGCAATGGGCTTGCTTTGATATGAGCCATGCAGAGACCTGCTCTTTTGTATTTATTCTGGAGCTTTCCTGAAAGACAATTCAAAAGCCATCAGCAGCTGCTGTGACAGCAGCGACCTGTTGCTATGGAATTAAATGCAATGAGAAATACAAAGGTTTCTTGGTTAGCACCAACAGAGTAAAAGGGGGAGCAGGAGATGGAAGTGGATGTAACAGTCAGAATAAAGCTATGGCCAGAACAGGGCTAGGGTTTAAATGGGAGGTACAGGAGGAGAAATGTAAATCTGATTTGTTTTCCTTTTTTAAAAGAACTTTTTCACGATCTTAGCAGGTCAGGCACAGCTTTGTCTGGGAGGGAGCACTTGGGAAAGAGTCCTGTCTGGTGGTGTTACTGGGGTTGTGTGTTCCCAGGCTCCTGGGAAACATGCACACAGGCTGTAGACAGCCCTCTCTGCGGGGTGTCAGGAGCTCAAACATCTTCCCCACGAGGTGCCAGGAGCCTGGTGTGGAGATCACCTGGAGGGGCAGAGGGGCTTGTCCCACACCTCCGTTGTTTTGCTGGAGCCTGCCCATGGGCCCTCTCCACTTTTCTTCCCCAGCTCTGTAAAACTGAGCTTCTCGCTCTCCAAAAAACACTTGGGAGGAGAGGGCAGGGAGGTGCTCGCAGATGGAGCTGGGCAGGCAGCTGGCAGGATCAGACCTCTCCAAGGCCCAGGCCTGAGGACCTTCATCCCCAGGGACTGACCATGTTGAACCTCCCCAGACACAAAAGGCTGGTACTCGCATGTCTCATTTAAATGAAACTCATAGTGCCTTATTGGTTTTTAAATATGCATTTTCCCAGCCTGACCCCAGCTGCCCTTGAAATAATACTGTTGTGCAGTGAAGCCCTGCAGGGAATTATCTTCTGAGCCCACTCTCCCTTTGTCATGAGAGTCAATTAAAAGCAGGGTAGCTGGTGATTTAATAGCTTCGGTGTCTGAGGAAGCCCCACATCCATCCAGAGGCCAGCTCTGGCATTTAAACACATAATTGGAGTGGAGGAGTGGTTTCTTCCAGCCATCCAACATACTTTCAAGTTCATCCATGTCTATACGGAGCACTGAAGCCTCGTGCCCTTGGCTTGTCATTTTCTGCACATTAATTAATGCCCCAGCTTTCTCCCTGCAATATATCCCGTCACATTGTTTTCCTATTTTCCCATGCACCTTTTCCCAACACGTTTTACTCTCTCAAGAGGGTCCAGGCTCACAAAATGCCATGCACAGAAATGCTGCTCAGTAAGCAGTGTTTGAGTTAAGCTTCCAAGAGGAGGAGAAACTACTGCCCTCAGCTCCCTGCAGCCAATTGGGAATTTAAACTGGGACCAGTCCCTCGTGGTCCAGTGCAGAGCAGGAGCTCTGAGCCCTCCAGGCAGAGGCAGCAGTGCTGGGGGCCCCAAGGTGGGAGCCAGCAGCAGGGAGTGAATAGCTGAGGCTGAGCTCATTTATTCTTCCTCCCTCACAATCTCCCTTTTCTTTCCATTTCACCACCTCCTTATTTAACATCCCCAGCCGCTGTGCAGAACCATCACCCTGTTTGCAGCAGTGTGACCTACTTTACCGCGACGTCCCGACTTCCTCACTGAAATTGCGAGCTCGGAGCCCACCCAAGCCATTCAGTGTTTCTCAGCTGAATAACAGATCCAATTAGGTGGAAAAAGCCTGGCTTTCATGCTGTCAGTGCCTGGACATCTCACTTCCCGCTCCCCAGCACATGCTGCACCACTGATGGCCACGTCTCACAGGCAGCCCAGACAAGGACCCCTCTGTGTCTCTGTGTCCCCCCCGCCAAATGAACCGGGGGAAGGGCTCAAGGGGACTGATTCTGGCTACCCAATATGTCCTTTCATTCTTCCTGATGATCTCTGTGGACCACAGAGCTCAGGAACTGAGTAATCTGTGGATTTTCAGTTCTGGCTTTCTTGGGAAGCCCTTTCCTTCCCTTCCCAGCTGGGGCTGGGGGAATGGTCCAGGACCAGGTCAGGAAGGCACGACTTGTGCTTGTGAAGAAGCTGCTGGTAGGTGCTTCTGCAGAGGTGGAAACTGCTAGTTGCTACTTCAAATATGAGAAGCTATACAGCTATATAAAATCTACAAATATACAAAAATATATACATATATACAAATACTTAAAGTCTGAAGGCACCACTCTGAGCCAGAACATGATTTAATGACTGACAGAAAGACCTGTCTCTCAGTCCTGGCATCACGACCCCAGTCCTGTGGATCTGTCCGGAGCAAACATTGCAATTCTGCCCTTTGCTGCTCCCCTCATTCTCCTTTTCCACCCCAGCAGGGATCCTGCTCCCAACTGCCCCAATCCCTGGGACACTGGCTCTGTTCTGCCCTGGTTATTAAAAGCTGGTTATTAAAAGGGATGAGTAGTAAAAAAACAAGGTGAAAAAGGCATAAGGCCCACTAGGAAAAGCCCTTTTGGCTTCCAGCTTCCCTGGGCGGGTGGGATGGATGGTCATCCCCTGCCCTGAGGCCAGTCTTGCAGCACTCGCTTGGCTTTCCAGCAGGTGCAGGGCGGTGGGTAAACACCCATCGCTCCATTTCTGGGTCACTGTCTGGAGGAATTACACAGGCACACACAAACAGGAGCTGCCTCCCAGCCCCTGCTGCCCACGCCGCTGCCCCGCCGGGCTCTCCGCTGCTCCCACGCTTCCCACAGCGCCTGCTCGCCTCTAATTAGGCTCCTGTCTAATTAGGCTCACTGGAAAGATGTGGCCGGTGAGAAACAGCCCTTTGGTGAAAGGGAAGGGAAAAGAAAGAGCATCTGGAGACGCCGAGTGCCAGAGGGAGAGACGCCAGGCTGAGGCGGAAGGTCGGGGTGGATTGGGAATTGCCAGCTGAGCTGCATCTGTGCAAGGGATGGACCATAAAGAGAAGAGAGCAGAGGGACTTGAACAAGTCCCTCCAGGGACCCTCCTGGGGCTCAGCCCTGCCATGGTTGGAAGCAGGAAACAAGCCTTGGCTCCATCCCACCAAGGTGCCAGGATGTCCTTCAGCCAAGAGCAAGAGCCGCTCTTTATAGTTCCATGAACAAGTTATTGACACACAGAGCCCTGGGATGCAGGGAGAGCCAGTCCTGAACCTGCACCATCCTCCCCTGAGCCCCTTGGAACAGGGGCAGGAGAGCAAAGCCTTGTTTGGGGTGTTTCAAGGGGTGTGAGGACAGCTTCAGGGGGGACAAAAGGGACACCCACTGTGTTTGTCCACCCCGTGAGCGCTGGGAGTGCTTACCTACCTGGCCAGGCTCTTGCATCAGTTGCTAGTGTCAGATATTATTTGCCACTTCATTTTAACATGGTCCAAGCCCCTGACAATCAACTCATTTGCTACATTTAACATTCCAGTAACTAATTAACAAATCCCAGGTGTCTTCAATGGCAAAGGTCAGTCATTCCTTTACCATTCACCTTGTATCTGATCACAAGGCACCTCACTCACTCACTGCAATAATTAGGGGTTTGCCTTTCCTTCTTTTAATAAAACCTCCATGAATGAGAGGCCTGTCTGCAAGGCCCAGCCCAGCTTGCACCTGTGTCCTCCCAGACCTCCAGTTTCTCCCCACCGAGGCCGGTGCCAGGACTGAACCCAGCAAGGGCAGGGAAGGGAAAATGCAAATAATGCAAATATTAAAGGTATCACTAAACCATATTTCCACAGAGCCTCTCCCATGCCTGTCAATGCTCCTTTTAGAGGCCCATCCCAGTTTAAGGATTCTGTGTGACCCCTTTTAGTTGATTGAGCCTGTGAAAATCCAACCCCATCTGGGCAAACTCGCAGAGAACTTTTGCTCTAACTTTGGATCCTAAGGAAATGCCATGGCTGGGTAAGGAGCCTGGGATGCTCAGAAATGCATCATTGCTGCCTGGGGATCACTGAAAATAATTGACCCATGTGGTCTAGGGAGAATATCCATTTCATCATCTTAGTCATGCTGTAATGGCTCAAAGCATGGACAGCAGAGGAAACTGGGGAAAGGCTGGTTTAGGAAAATCAAATAACCACATGGAGATGGCCCTGAGCAGAAGGGCCCTTTGCTTCCTCATCTGCCAAAGGCAATTTGCATTACCTGCCCAGGCTTCCCCTGGCTGATGGAAATACAGGGGTTTGGCGTGCACTGGTCAGGACCAGAGAAGTTCATGGTGCTTGGTTTGCTCTGCAGCCTGGCCTTTCCCTGGCAGAGACTTGAATCAGCAAGGATTTGACTTTCTCTATATGATTTGTCATCAGTAAATGAGCTCTCCCTCCTCCCAATTTCCCTTTGTGTTGCAGCAGCATCTCACACTCCCTGCAGCTGCTGCAGCCAACGCTGTAGTTTTACTGCAGTGACACAAAGGCTGGGGGTGCCCCAAGAGGTGCTTTTGTTGGGCATCCAGGCTGCAGAGCCAAGAGGGGCCAGGGGAAAACGTGGTCTTTAAAAGCCATACCCAGGAGCCGATGGTTTGGCAAGAGCTTTTATTAGTTTCAGTAAATAGGTGAGCTGGGACGTGTGGGAATGCAAATAAAACCAGGACTACTGAGCAGCCGTGGAGATAAACGAGCTCTTTCATCTCCTGCCTCACACCCAGGAGCTGCCTGTCTCAGAGCAGGGGCTGCGTGACAGGGCGTGGGGTTGGGTACACTGACAGGTTTGCAGAACAGCACGTGTAAGTAACACAGTGAGAGGAGGGGGAAATAACACACAGTGCAGGTTAATGGGCACAGGAGGTGGGTTGGCCTAATGCCTCCTGGGGAACAAACCAACACCCCAAGCAGTGTTTGTGTTGATGACCTGAAGGCTTTGATCAATACACAGAATTGCAGAACGCTTTGGGTTGGAAGGGACCTTAAAGATCATCTTGTTCCAACCCCCTGCCATGGGCAGAGACACCTTCCACCAGACCAGGTTGCTCAAAACAGCATCCAACCTGGCCTTGAACACTTCAAGGGAAGTGTCCCACATCTGATTCTCCTCAAGCATCCTCTCTCCTTCCTGATGTCATCTCTGAAGAGAAGTGAAATAACAGATGGAAATTCAGCAATTCCTCTGCCTCAAAATCAATAGAGGATGAAGGGTGCAGGCCTCCTGCTCCTTCTGCCTGGGGAGAAGATGCTGGAGTCCTGTGCAGGATTAGTGGTACAGGGGCAGCTGTGATCACTTCTACAGGTAAAAGGGAAAGATGGTGGGGAAACTCCAGCCATCACGGTCCTCTGTGACTTCTCATCGTGCTGCAGAACAAACTCTGCTTTGGCCCTGTACTTCTGGCACCCTCTCCTGCCTGGACTGATGCCTGCAGGCACTGGGAACACCATGTACCTTACTACAGAATCATAACACGGTTTGGGTTGGAAGGGACTTTAAAGACCATCCAGTTCCAACCTCCCTGCCATGAACAGGGACACCTTCCAGGAGACAAAGTTGCTCGGAGCCCCATCCAACTGGCCTTGAACCCTGCACCCAGGGATGGGGCATCCACAGCTGCTCTGGGAAACCTGTTCCAGAGCCTCACCACCCTCACAGTAGGGAATTCTTTCCTAACACCACCTCCCCAGGGGAGAGGAACTACCTGGACACCGGCTACAGCCTTTCTTCTGGGTGTCCTCTTGCAGGGGGGCATGGAAACACACAAAGCACACACCACATCCTGGATCCTGCCCTGTGATGAGACGTAGCATCTCTAGTTCTCAGTCAAACGAGCTAAAACCCCTGTGCCTGAGATTTGCTGGAGACACTGAGCTCTGTTAGGGGGTTACAGCAACGCTGTGCCTTCAGCCAGCACAGGCAGCCCCCAGTGGTGGAGAGAACAGCTGTGACACGTCCTCTTCTTCTCAAAGGATGAAAAGCCCGGTCTGTGGAGGGTGGGGAAACCCACGGACCTGAATACCATCGTGGCCATCTGTCCTTCAGCAAAATGCAAATCTTGTAAGAGGAGGAAAATAAGTTAAAGAGTCCAGTGGGTGCAGACTGGAATTGAGATGATAAAGGCAATGCAAACATTTGATTACAGGTTAAGGTTAAGGCTGTTCATTCAGCCTCGGTGCAACAAAGTCAACAGCAGAAATACCAAAGGTGTGGGAATAAATCAGGCTGAAAACTCAGACTCGAAATCAAATTTATTTAGAGGAAGAATGACTTCACAAGATGTTGATGCTGATAGCTAAAAAGGAAGATAAATAAAAGCTTGTTACAAAACCTAATGGTTTCTGGTAACTTACAGAAAAAAATGAAGAATTTTACAGTCGACAACTTGCTCACTTTTTACATAATTACAAATTAACATACAACAATTAGGTTTTACCCTCTTCTTTAAAAATCTTATTTCTCAACTTTTTTTTTTTTTTTTTTTACGGGTTCAACATGAAAATGCAAGGCTTTTTTTTTTTTTTTTAATAAGAAACAAACCAAAAGCAGAGGTATATCAGGTTATTATAATACACCTCATTTTCTGGGAATTACTCCAAGTGCATTCCATATTAGTACAAAATAAACACCAGGCTAACCTTTAACCATAGGCGAACTGAACTGGACATAGATTTTTATTTTTTTTCTTTTGAGTCAGTGTTTAATATCAATAAAGAAAATAGTAAAAATACTTTAGAGCATGGAAAGGATGGATATTTATAGACAGCTTAAATACATACGAAGCTCATAGCTGTATGCAAAGCAGTGAATGTTATCCTGTTCCCCCTCCCCCCAAGCAATGGAAGCTGAATATATTTGGGCAAAGCATCAGTGTCAGTGCAATGCATGTGGAAGGAAAGGGCATGGAGCCCTGGAAATGCAGGTGGGAAGGGAGCTAGCCTTACACTTCCCATCACTGAAGAGCACAAGGTGTAGAGATTTAGCCAGTTCAGCTCGCCTATCTTTAAAAATTAGCTGCATCACTAGATGAAGTGTCATGGATTGCTGCCCCTTCTGGACAAATGAAGTAAGAGTTATGAGCAGCAGGGGAGTTTTTTATTTAAAAGGGTGCCCTAAATTATGATAAATTCCCAAACCTGTCCAGCAGGCAGAATAGTTTCCAGAGTTCTGGTGAATAAGGAATGTTTTGTGGGATTTTAGCAGATACTCTCCTGTTCCCCCCTGCCCAGTCCTCCCTTGCTCCATGCCACAGATATCCGAGGCAGCTTCCTTGGGATTTGGCACCTGAAGAACCACTTCTGACTTGGTGGCATTTGGAAGGACTGGAATTGGGTGTTTCAGCAACAGCTCTGAGATATCTCAGCGACTCAAGGAAGGTGCAAAGATGATCAGACTCCGTGGATGCTCCTGCCTTTGAAAGGCAGCACAAATCTCACAAGTTCATGGCATTACTGTGCTTCCCAGCAGTGGTCACACCTCAGGAGGGGAGAGTCCACCCTCAGCAGTGGTGAGAGCTCCTGCCCTGGGGATGGTACCTGGGAGGTCATTTAGCAGCCTGGACAGTAAAACCTTGGTGCATTGAAAGGGCCTCACTTCACTTGTTTGGATGTTTTCCCCCCACATCTCCTTTGCTCTGAGTTTCTCCAGGGAAAAGGAGCTGGAGGGCAAACCACTGGCAGGACAACTTTCCTACCTGCTGTGAGGAAGGTGATGGTGAAGCTGGCATGGGCTCTCCCAGGGGATACACCTGAGCCAACAGAAGCCAGTTCTCTTGTCCTGCCACTCAGCTCATCTGCAACAGGACTGTAGTCAGATTCATACCCACTTTGGTCTAGGAAATGATAGAAGAAGCTTGGCCCTTCCTCCCCTCTTGGGGTTAAACCAAACCAGGAATATGCCTACTTGCAGCTCAGATTTTGCTGGGGATGCAGAGGGGGAAGCAATGGCAAAACTGATTGTCTCCAAGTAACCAAAATAAAAAGGGACAAGACCAGTTCCATTTAAAGTGCTTTATGGCATCAAACTGACATCAAGTTACATGTTGAGATGATCACTTCATTTAAAAGGAGAAAAGGCCAACCCCACACAACTCCACTGAGGCTCACACCCCTTGCCACAGCTCCTCTCTGTCACCAGCCAGGGTATTCTGACACTCCCAGCTAACACTGACCACTTCTGCACTTCATCTGAGCCCACACTCCCACCTTCTCCAGACACTGAAAACACTCCTGTTGGGAAGGGGCAAAGATCAGGCCAAGAAAAGCAAATCTGATTTCTGCCCTCCGTGAAACACCAACACAAACAGAGTCCTCTCCTCCCTCCAACAGCACGGGCTTTGCACAGACACTTTTGAACCTGCTGTGTCCCAGGAACCCAATGCAAAACAGGGTGGTGTAAGTGTTCCAAACAGGATCAAGGGACTGGCTCTGGGAACCAGACACAGCATCAGGCTGGGCTGAACAAATAACAAGCTTTCAACAACTTCAGGATGGATGCCAGGCGTGGAACTGGAGCAAATGCAGTTTTAAGGCCAGGAAGAGGAAAGGCTTTGGTGCTGTAAAGCTGGGACCATACTCCAGCAGACAACCCTAGGCAACCTGCAGGGATCAGAGGAACCTCTGCCAAGCCTTTCCAAAGAAAACCTGAGAGGGGGAAAAAATAAAAGGCTAAAGAGATAAAAACAAGCCCTTACCTTCCTACAGGTGAAAGAAGAAGGAAGCAGTGTGGGAGGAAAGGCTTCATTCCAAAAAAGTGGATCATACAGTAACAGACATCCTCCAGGGACAAAGGTCTGTCCACCAGAATTTAAGACACAAACAGCTTTGATAAACACAATCTCTGGTCAGTGTATTTCTGACTCACACCTGTGGCTTCTGTCAAGGAACCACAGGGACCTCTGGAGATCACTTAGCAAATACTATTTTCACTCAGGGCACTGAATGCTCTTTTTGATTTGCTCAGGCCAGGAGAGATGGTGAAGCCAGGCAGAGGTTCAGCCCTGCTGCCCTGGGTCTGTCTTTCTCTGAGCCATGGGACATTCCGGTCTCATGAATTCAAGATGTGTTGGGACTGGGGAAAAGACAGTGGGATTAAATGAAACACTCAGAGTGGCAAAGGCTGTTCCAAACTGAGAGGAACTCTCAAGACATACTGGGGCCCAGATCTCTGTTCACACAACAGTAAATGAGCCACACACTGCTTTGGTTTCCAAAAATTTCATCTTGGCACATTCATGCTTGTAGATGTATAAATAACATACAGGGCAGAAGTTTTTATCTGAAATTGGTGGTCTTCTTATGAAAAAGGTAACACCACACCACCAACCACAATGCCTGCTTCAGCTCCCCTTGGGTTCAGGAGAGGAGCATCTTCCATCTCCCTGGAAAAGTAACCAGACCCTCACATCACTGCAAGGCACTTCATGCTTTGCTTTTTCCTTTGCCTCCAAAAATAAAGAGAAAACCTAACCAAAATAATTAAACAAAGAAACTAACTGATAGGAGGAGCCTTGTCTGAAGTCACTGTGTCTTTTTCTAGACTTTTTTTTGGCCTAAAGATGCTCTGCCTTAAAGAAAGCTCTCGCCTGAGATTGTGTAACTCTGGGTATGGCATGGGCTGCAAAGCAGCACTGCCTAAACCCTGGTCTTGTAGGAACCAGGGAGAAGAATATTTGGTTTACCCATCTTTTGGNGGGGGGGGGGGGGGGAGGAAAGAGAAAAAACCCAAACCATCCCCCAAACAAAAGCAAAAAGAAATAAAAAAATAAAACCAAGTAAACACCTTTTTAAAAAAGGATTCTTTCAAATAAACAGAAAGATAAATATTTTTGCAAGCCCTGCTTGCAATTAAGAAAAAGCACCAAATAATATTAAAAAAAAATCAAAATACAAATAAATTTTAAACCTTTTTCCTTTCTTCCTCTTTTTTTTTTTTTTTTTTTTTTTTTTTTTTTTTGTTTTTAAAGTNTTTTTGAGTCTTAACAGTGTAGAGAGCTTCAAAAACAAGCAGGCGCTTGAGGGTTCCTGCACTGACCATGACAGCCCAGCCTAAGCATCCACCTCACCATCAATGCTGCTGATACTCATCAGCACGAACTCTGAAAACTGTTGTGGGTTACCAGCTTGTGAGAAGCCAGAGAACAAACTGAAATCAAACAGTACAAGAAGAGAAATGGTTTGTTATTTTAAAGAAAAAAAAAAAACTTTAGGAAAGGAAATACACTTGACAGCTTCAAACTCTGAGCAAACCCTTGCGCTATTATTTTGAAGCTGGTGGCATCTTGTAACCATTTACAAATCCACTTGGGTTAGTTCTCCTGAGAGGGTTTGGAAGAACAATAATTTTGGAGAAAAGGCTGGCTTGCTGCGTGTCTCTTCCCCTGCTGAACACATCCCTGTATTCCACAGCTGTACAAACACCTCACACCAGGCACAGGGAGAGCTGCCCTTGGAGCTTCCCCTCCTGCTGACACAGGGACACACAGACACACCCGCCCTGGAGCCCACGGTGACCTGCCACGCTGGACCTCTGGACCTGTCCCACAGTGGTTTTGTCCATGAGAACATTTTCCTCCCCCAGAATGGTTACCAATGCTATTGCACAACCACAGGGATAGGAGCCATCTCTGGAGTTCGCCCTGACCCACGATGTCTCACTGAAGTGCTCTGAGACTGCTGTTGTCTCATTCTGCCTTAGGAAGGAGCAAGGGAGGCTGGCAAAATCCAGGGAAACAGAAGCCCAGTGGTAACGCAAAAAGCAGGCTAAAAAAAAAATACGAGTAACAGAACAAAGGTCCCTAAAAGTAGATTTTTAGCCACCCCCTCAGTGAGTCATTAGGCTTGTATGGGGATATCAAATAGAACTGGAGAACTGTATTCCAGCAAAAGAGATAATCTTTGCTTTGGGAAGGAAGGAGACGGAGCTCAAAGTGATCATGAGAAAAAAATGGTGCTCAGAGTTGTTCCCACTTGAACACTGTCTGTTCTGGCTCCCTGGGATTGCCTTACCAGCCTACCAAATCTGTCTTTTCTGCACCATTTCAAACATACAGAAACATGTTCTGCTTGGCTCTGGAAACAGTTTGACACTTCAATCCTCTGCCCCATGGAAATCTTTCAGAATGACTTTAGGTTTTATTTTTTTTCCCTCTGAGTTGTGGTTTTTTAATGCTGTTACACTGCTTCCTGGTGTAAGGTACCTTTCTGAAACCAGTCCATATACCATGAGCACGAAAGGGGCGTGCAGGTCACTGGTGTTACAATTGGAGCAGTAAGGGAAAGATATTTAATATCTACACACTCCCTGAAAGTCATCAGGTATCATCGATCCCCGTGGGCTAACCTTGGCTGCAAGCATATCCCAGTGGATACATAGATACATATATGTATATATACAGTATATCTATATATGCCAGTGTGTACGCACCATTTGCAGAGTCCTAATCTTTTGCTAAATGCTTGGTTTTGGTTACATTCCCCAGAAAAAGGGGAATTTGAAGGCACAGACCCCTTAAGGCTACGTTCTCTCATCCTTTAGCAGTAAGAAGAGACTGAAAACTTCTACCCCAATCCATTGACCCCAAGGTTTGCGCAGAGAGATGGCACCGAGTGCTGTGCAGTCAGCCTCTGCAGTGAGAATTCACACAGAGCCACCACAGGAGAGAGGCCTTATCCACCACTTAACAGACTTCAGAACATGTTTTATTTAAAACCTCCAGACGCTTGTCCAGCGCAGGCACCAGCCGCGTGCTGTGTAACGGGCAGGGAGATGTCCACGGTGCCAATGCCACCAGCGACCACTGGGACAGTCTGTGCTCAGCAGAAGATCTCTTCACCCTCCGGAGGGGCTTCTGACGAGTGAGAATCTGCAGCACAAAAAACCAAAAGGTGGCAATCACTACGGGAACACAGGGATGCAGCAGGCAGAGGGGGGCTCCATGTGCACAGAAATCCCATTGTTTGCCAAATCCTTGACCATTTAAAAGATGTTCCGTTCCCTGAGCTACCATGAATTCACAGCTTGTAATAGGTCAGCTTCCCTGTGCAGAAGCTGGAAAACATCAGTGAGTTAACATGGATAGATCTGGTCAGCTGAGGGCATGTGATCAAATTTCCTGTGGGTCAGAGGTTTGAGGTGCAGATCTAAGTCCTAAGGGGATGCAAAACTACCAGAGGAAAAAAATGCATGGGTTTTTCTTCTCAGATCAAGAGGTAAGATAGATCAGCTTGAGGGGAGGGAGAGGCCACCAGAAGGGTTGTGGGTATCACTTCCAAACTGCCACAGAGCTGAAGCAGACATCAATGCCTTAGGACCTGCAACAGGCAGGAGCACCCCAGCAACAGCTCCTCAAAGCAAGACACCAAAGCAGGACATTTTCCTCCTTAGAACAGAGCATGCTGAAAAATAAACAGAGAATGCAGCCCATGGAAACTGCTCACGATGGGATGGGGAAGGGCAGAAGCAATGAGCAGTGTGTCCCTCTGACAACCCCAGGGCCTGTGGAACAGGCAGAAAAGCCCACAGAAGATCACTTCAAGCTGGGAACTCCACTCATCACAGCTGATCTTCTCCATTCCTGTGTTACCATCCACATTTAAAGCTAGATTTTGTAGCTTCCACAAGTTTGCTGGCTGAAGGAAAGCAGCCAGCTCACCAACCCTGAAAACACACCTGTGACCTCCCCTGACACTCACCAGACTGTTGGGAGCGATGTCCCCTGCCCTTTTTCTTCTTTTCCTTCTTCTCCTTTGGTTTGGCTAAACTGAAAAGGCGAGTAGGCATCTGGGTCTGTTCCTCAGATGCCTTGTTAGTCTGGTTTGTTGTGCTAAGCAAATGGAAAGTGCTTTTCTCTTTGTGTGTCCTTGAAAGACTGTTCCTTTTGGGGGAGACAGACAGTTCTGCATCAAAGTGCCCTTGTTTAGGAAAGGAAGGGCTCTTCTGCTTGGAGGATTCATCGATGCTGGACTGGGAGGACACTCTTGCAAGTTTCTCATGTAGATTTGAAACCTATAAAGGAAAAGTGTTTCATGAAAGAGGCAACAGAGAACCTGGATAGGAAAGGTGTGTCCCAGACCACTCATAGAGACAGATATTGTTCTTGACAACATCCAGCCCATTCACGAGTTAAAACCTTGTCCCCATCCAGGCAAAGCAAAGAGAGAAAAGCCCTTTCTGTTTAAGATGCAAAAACGATGCATATAAAGAGTAACACTCCACTATCTTTTGCTCCTACATGTACTATGCTATGTGTCAACAAGCCAAGGGCAAATATTCCCTAAGATCTCACTACCAAGACTCACCCTGCATCGTTTGCACACACGGGTGGTGGCAGGAGGCCAAGGAACAGTGTGCCTCTCTGGCAGGGGAACGCCAGCACACGGGAGCAGCATGTGTCAAAGGAAGCCTTCCCAAGCAAAAGATGAAAGCAAAAACATTTTTCCTGAATTTTTTTTTCTTTCCTAACGGCTGTCTCGGGATGTAATTGAGCTCGCACATTCAAAGGGAAGATCAAAACAACAGCCCAACAAAGCCTCACTGAACCCTCTATTAATAGCTCTGCAATGTCAGTAAGTACCTGCCTCGAAAAGGTGCTTCCTTCTCCTAAATCCCTTAAACCTTGCAGGCATTTTACTTCTCAGCCTCTCCATGCCCCTCACATGTCTATGTGTGCTTGATGCTGGAACAGCTTCACTGGCTGCTTGGAAAACTTCTGGCTTTATCAGGAACTGGGTGGGAGGGAGCAGGCCCTCCTCTGGTGATTAGCCTTTCAGAGCTCACTGCTCAGCATCAAAATTAGTCCATTCAGGCACCAAAATCATTTCCATTCCTCAATCCGACATTTATAAACTAATTTTGCTACAGCTCTAAGCTAATTACAGCCAAAATTAGCGAGTAACAAACAAACAAATTATCAACAGGCTTAAGGATGAAATTCAGCCCATGTTTTGCCAACGATGCTTGCTCTCCTCCACCAGAATGCTGCACGGTTATAAAGAAATAAATCCCAGCTTGCTGAAAACTGCACAGAGCAGGATCTGTGTGGGGGCTTTTCTTTGTGCTTGTGGGCAGCCAGGCAGCAGCCATCTCTTCCAGCAGAGCTGAGGACCTGTGCTCACTGAGCCACGAGTGGATTGCAGGCAGGACAGGGGCAATGCCCGTCTCTTTGCTAGATATTGAGAATGGTTTTGGAGACGCATGGCAGGCAAACAGCCCTGCCCTGCAGTTATCAGCCTCAAGAGAGGCTTTTGTGACAGCTGGAGTGTGCAGGTAACCCACAACACTCAGGCTGTTCCTGAGAAGGATGTCTCCTTTGCCTGACCACTCCCTGGAGCTCAGCCCTCACGGGGTGAAGGCCAACATCAGGCAGGGCAGACCTCCTGGGATTGCCCAGGACATCTTCTCTGGGAGCCAGCCACCTGCTCTCTGCCATCCTCCAACATATGGCACACGGCAGAACTCAGGCTGCTGTAACCCCCACAGCTCAGCAATGGCCAGGCACCCCAAATACACCACATTGCACCAACACTGGCAGTGCCTCAGCAACTCCAGAGGTGCAGGAAACACAACCCTGCACACTACATGCAAGGAAAGAGACAGGTTTAAATACCAGGCCCCACATGTCTAGGGCTGAGCTGGCACCAGGCTGTCCCAGGAGCTGGCTGGAGACTGCCTGCAGGGCTGGGCTCCCCCAGGAGCCTGCCCCTTGCCATCATTTACCTGGTTGTGGTCAGGCTCCTGCCACATTTGATTTAATCGCTCCGCAAGCTGCACCTTCTCCCTCTCCAGCTGCTTCTGTGCCGTGCGGAGCCTCTCCAGGTCGAGCTGGTAGGCAGACTTCTTCCCCTGCAGCTCCTCTCGTTCCCGCTCCAGCTCCTGCCACCCTCTCTGGACCTGCTCCTCGCGCTGGGCCAGG
Organism: Grallaria varia; assembly: GCA_013396735.1. Classification (NCBI taxonomy): domain Eukaryota; kingdom Metazoa; phylum Chordata; class Aves; order Passeriformes; family Formicariidae; genus Grallaria; species Grallaria varia. The sequence goes on along the minus strand of VWZG01003887.1, from coordinate 144,911 downwards.
CGGGCCTCCTGCTCTGCCAGTTCCTTCTCCCGGACTTCCCACTCCTTCTCTCTCCTCCGCCTCTCCTCCTGGTGCTGTGTCTGCTGCTTCTTCAGGTTGGCCAGCTCCTGGCGCTGCTTCTCCAGGTTGCGCTGCTTCTCCTGCTCCAGCAGCGAGGTCGGCCGGAAGAAGCTCCTGCTCAGAGCCCTCTCGCTCAGAGCCAGCTTCTGGTCCTCAATGTAGGTGTCCTGCTGCAGCACCACGCCCTAGGAGAGAGGGGACAGAAATCACTACAGCATCCTCTCCAGGAGGAGAGGCCCGTCCCTGAAAACCTCAGGGTGCTGGACTGAACCCCTTTTCCTCCCACCAAACTCACAGCGCAGCACTGCTGCCTTACAGCTGGCAAAGCAGCTCCCCCAGCAGCTTCCCAAAGTCAGCTGAGCACTGGTTCCCTCAGGCAGCAGCTCATTCCCACGCCTGGCTGGCACGCTGCCTGCAAGCTGGCTGTGGGCTATCCGGCCATGCAGGGATGGGACAGGCAGAGGAGAAGGGCAGACAGGGGGTGAAATGCGACGGGCAGCTCGTGCAAGCAGCACATGGGATGGAGGGCTAAGCCTACCTGCAAAGCACTGAGCAGCTTATGGAGGCTGGTAATGCTTTGGAGGACCTGCTGCGAGAAAACAAAAGCATCACTATTAGATCTCACTCGGTGCTGGCGTAGGTGTACAGGACCCTCCTTTCCTCTGTCACCCACCATGGGTCTGACAAGCTGTACAGCCAACCCTCTGCACCTTCCTTGCTCTCACTCTTCTGCAATGACTGCATCATCCCCAGTACACGAATATATCCCTTGGACATCTCCCAGAGGCACCTGGATCACCTTTCTCCCCTCCCTACTTGTCAGTGCAGCAGGGGAAGAAACACCTGCAGAGGGATCTTGTGGAACAGACTTCATGGGAAGTCTCGGTTTGTCACTGCAAACCATTTCCCACAGCATCAGCTTGCTCAAGAACAAGCAGAGTAATTGGGATGAAACTCAACAGTTCACTCCAAAATTTTAGGAAAAGAACTTCAAGAGGCTAAAAAAAATCAGTAATCTTAAAATGAATGTGGACTATTTGTACTCTTCTCCCCCAGCTGACCCATACAAGTCCCACTGCCATTAGATAGAAAAGCTGTACTACAGCAGGCACACAAGAGCAGCAGGTGTGTTCTTGGAGGCTCTCCGAAAATACAGGTAAATGCAAACACCTCATGCATCAATACAGAGCAACCTACTTGGGAGCAATGCCCTATCCCCAGATTTAGCTTAGCCAACATTTTCTCTGAATCTCTCATATCCTATAATTGTTTTAAGAAGGAAAAAGATTGCAGTATTTGCAGTGGTAGTGTGATAGCCAGTATTAACAGAAGTGCCTCTCATTGCACCATTAATGCTAATTGGGAGTTATGAATGTGTATCAAAGGGAGAATAGAAATATAATTGCCCCAATTGACTGCACCTGCAACATAAAATTAAACTCTCTCTGTCTGCGGAGGCACAATAAATAGAGCCCTGTGCATCCTGGTGGTAATTAACCCTTGCTGCCTATAATCAGCACATATCATCCTGCTGGCAAGCAGATGACAATCAGCAAATTCCCTGCCTGAACATCCAAGGTTAAACAAATAAATGACACAGTGAGTTCATCTTAATGTATTTAAAGTCTAGATGCGTTTCAGCAAATTAAATGTGTTTTTTCTACATTATCACTTATTGAGACAAATTCTTTTGTCACTTAAAAGAAGGAAACAGCTGAACAATGGAATCAATTCTTACCTCGTTATTCCTTTTCAACATGAACATAAGATTAGCATTTCCACCCTATGAGAAGATCACGAATTTAATATGAGGACAATCATATCACAGCAAAGGTAATTAGCTGAATTAATTACGTACCCCTTAAATACCCCCCCTACCTTTCGTTCTGGGAGAATTCACGCACTGTTTTTTAGGCAAGTTTAAATCATATACAATAAAATGTTAATTAGGTGACATTTTGTAGTTATGTGATGGATCAATTCCCACCAAGAATAGGAGCAAGGTTACAGCTGACCTTATCATTTCAATAATTATGCATAATTAAACACATGCTTTGGCTGTTCTGGAGACAGATGGTAGATAACCTGTGCCACCATGGAATAAAACTGATTTGCAGTAGTTCTCAAGTCAGGGTTTTATCTACAGTAAAGTGGTTTTGGTTGCATACTTCCAATTTTATTTTATTTTTAACTTATTAGGGCATATCTAATTGTCTAGAAATCTGGGCATTTTTCAAGACTAGAATTACCACTCCCCTGAAATCTGAACTCAGTGACAGCAGACAGATAAAGCAAGCTATACCTTCTTTAAAATGCTGTCTGATTCTGTTCTCCGAAGGTCCTGAGCATCCTCGCCTTCATCTTTTGCTCCACCTAAAGGAAGAAGCCAGCATTGACACTGGTTATTCAACATCCTAAACCATAGCTGAACTTGCTAAAGTCTGAGAAATTTAACATGGGAAACTCACATGTTTCAGAAAAGGGGACACAGAGCTCTTGGCACTTTAACTAAATGCATTTGCTCCCTAAATATACGGAACGCGTCGGCACTACCAGAAAAAGTGAATATGAATTTAGATTAAGACTGACTTTGCTTTCAGAGAACGTGCTGATAAATTAGGCATGCTGCTATCAATTGGTGCTCTGTCTAGCCCCCACACTGCCATCTACTACCACAGAATACTTGCTGAGAAGACACGAGGCAGAGTAGGAGCAGATGGAGGATGATAACAGAATCATATCAGGGCAGATTATTGCAGGTATAGTTTCAATGCCTCTCTTGTGCAAGTTAATTTACATCTGGGTCAGACACTGCTGTGTGACACCCTGTGTAATTCTATGCTAAGAATTTATGATTAACCTGAGTTATCAGAAACCTGGATCTTCAAAGAAACACTGGACTGCTCTTTCTAACTTCTCCCTGGAAGGCTCGTATCAGTGCTGGATTGACCTGTGGGGACAGGAGGGCTGTAACCCTCCCTGTGCTGCCTTTCTGCTCAGGAGTGGCAAAGGAGTCGCACGGACCTCCCATCCTCTAGCTCTTGCCAAGATTCTTGTACTCCCCTTGCCAGCTGAGATGCAGCCCATGGGGAAACCCACACCTGCAGTGGTAACCTTCCTACTGCCACTATTTTAATGACAAACAACTTTACATACAGCTGAATCTGCATCAATGTGAAAGACACCACAGCTAGTGCGAAGACCCTCTCCCCAACCCCACTTCTCTCCTGCGCCACGTCCTGGGACCTTCCACCTCTTTGCAGGAGGAAACACCTCCCTTCTGCTTTGCTGGAGGGGAGAATGAAGGGGAGTCAGGTTATAAGCTTTGCCTGAGGTTTCACAGGTTGTGAAGAGAAGAACTGGAGAAGAGTGCCAGGTTTCATACCTCCTGGCCTCCAGCTGAACAAACAGGCCCTGCATTCTTTTCACAACATCTCCCAAGAGACCCTACAACTACTGAATTACAACCTAATTCAAAAGAGGGTATTTCTACAGAAAACCTAGAGTTGGGCAATTAACAGCCTGAGGTTGTCCTATTCATCATTGCAACAGAGAGGCACAACCCCAAACAAACCCCTCCAGTGTGAATGTATTTGTCATTATGATGACAAGGCCTGTGAAGGGCTTTGCAGCTTTCGAATGGAGCTGGGAAAGCCTCTACATATTTCTCATGTCTGACTGTCTGGAGCTAACACTGCTCCTTTAATGCAGGAGGTCAGACGAGGTCCAACGATCCCAGTGTTGAGACAGACACTAGCGCAGCAAAACTGGTTGTATTGGGAGTGTGAGTGAGACCACAGAGAAAGGAATTTGAGGACAGGGAAGTTTCTGATGACTAGGGCAAAGAAAGAGCATTGGGAAGCAGCCAACTATGCAGCTGAAATAAATAGTCACACATTTCTTTGGGAGAGACTTAATTGCAGGAATAACACATGCAGTTGTAGGTGGAACAAATGCATAGAGAGCAGAGACAGGGGAGAAGGTGTTTGATTCAGCAATATCCTCATCCATTCACAAATGCAACAGCACCAGGCTCCTGCTGGAAGATAAGTGAAGAACAAATAACAGAGCTGTAGATACTACAATAATAATACAAAGAAACTAATCTATTGAGAAGCTGAATGCTTTCATGTGGCATGTAAGTAAAAGAGTAAGGATGAGTTAGAGAGAGCACAGAGAGAAAGGGGTGGAGAGTTCACATGTTTAATCCTTGTGTAGCCACAGGTTCTTGGCTACCATCATTTCACTTGTACATAGGTTTTTTTCCTAATCTGTGATTTAATCTATCAGCTATTATTGGAGAGGAGTTGTGAAACCCAAACCACCAGCTGAATGAAGTCCTTCTGAAGCAAGAGGATGTGATGACATGTATTATGAACAAATGCTGATGTGCACACACATAACTACTCACCCTTGGAAGCGTTCATCTGATGACTATCAAATCCTCCAAAAGTTTCTGCCCTTCTAGGAAGAGAGATAGGGCCGACTCCTCCTTCCTGTTCCATGGCAGTGCTGCTGACCTGCTGTCCGAGGGCAGTGCCCAGGCTCCTGTTCACCAGTTCTTGCAGCAGTTGCACTGATCAAAAGTAACAATGCCTCTGTTAAAGGCCACCTCAGGCTTCTGCGCTATTTTCATCACTGCCTGAGCTCGGGTCAGAAACCCACATGCTTTGCTGTACCAAGAACTCACATTTCTGTGACAATGATATGAACGGTACGCACTGCCCCTGGAAAACTCAGTCTGCCTGACCATTAGCTCCAATTCCTGGAGCTCTGCACAGGTTTACACGTCCCTCTCTTCCTCCAGGCAACCCGGTATGCTCTGACAAAAGTATTTAATAATTTTTAGCCTCTCCAAAAATCACACTGGAAAGCTGCCTGAGTTCCCATCTACCCCTGCCTTTGCCAATGAACTTGCTTGTGCCTTGCAGGCACCAAAAGCACCTGCTGGAACCCAAGCCCCACTCTCAGATCTTTCTAAGACTGAAGCACAGCAAAAGCCTGAGTGGTCTGAATTTCAGCCAAGGATAAATCCTGTCCTGGTCCTGACCGCAAAGCAGGTTCAATGTGTGGTTGTTCTCTGTGCTGGCTTTTCTGCCTTATTTCAACACTCATCAGTATCTGCTTCCTTTTCTGACCCTCATGACCTGTCCCTGAGACATACTGTGAGTAGCAGCATCTCCTCATCTGTGCTGTTACTCTGATAAAGAGAAGATTTACTCTGCAAAACCGGTGCTTGAGAACTAATGCCTTCACTGAAGCTGAAGGGTCTGTTGGTTACTGTAATTTACATGTCACCTGAGTGGCTCACCTTCATTTATTGCCGTTTTCATAATGGCCTCTCCTTTTGGAGCCTCTTCAGTGTTGGCTCTGAAGAGCAGCCTGGAGCCTGGCATCTCCTCCTGCACAGAACTGTCAGCCATGTCCTGGAAAATCTTCGTCTTCTCCTCCAGCAAGAGCAGGATCTGCTTGTCCTTCTGCTGGAGTTGTTCTGTGGGGGTGAACAGAAAACAAGAGAGGAAGACAGAAAATAAAAGCTTTGGCAAGGAAACTTGAGCCATTCCTGAGATACGGGCCCCATCTAGTGGAACCTGACAGTATGTGCTGGGTTTGGCAGCACGTATTCTGACACAGTATCACCGTGCCCTGCGCAGTCCATACAGAGCAGCAGCACACAGCAGGCTCAGAACAAAAATAATGCAAGGAAGGTGAGCTGCCAGCCAGGATTGCAATTATTTGCTGGATGCAGAATTCTCATTCAATTGAAGAAAGTTATTGTTCAGCCACAAAACCCAACTCAGAAACTCCTGTACAACTTTCCAAAGCCGCAACCCAGCTGTGTCCCGGGCAGGATTTTACCTTTCAGTCCTCTCACTTTTGCATCGGACAATTTCTTTTCAAACTCTGACTCACAAGGGACTCCTTCATCTTCATCTCTATCCCTGGACAGAAGACATGGCTTGGTTACTACAGGAAAACAACCATGCCCACCACCTGCCTCACAAGAACAGCCGGGTAACTTACATGGTGTTCATTGTGTCCTGAATGATTTGTATCCAACCATTACGTTCCTCTTTGGAGCTGGCATGGACTTCCACCATTTCGGGATCTTTTCCACCCATGCTGATAAGGAACAAACCTTTCTCTTCATGAGCCACTTCTCGTACAATCAACTTCTTTAGAGAGATCACAGTGGATTTCTGGTCCTTTAAATGGAAAGAAATGGGTGAGGAGGGTGAACAGTGCTACTTCCCAGATGCAAGCTAGCATTGAAAAGGTCCCAATAAACCATAGTACTACATCTCTCAGGTTGCAAAAGTTTTCTGACCTTATTGGCTAATTAAAAAAAAAATAAATTGCTTTAATAGGGTTGAACAACAGTTCTGTAGGAAAAGCAATTTCACCTCATTCCATTTCATCTTTGTGGTTTTGTAAACTCTACCATATTTTCCTCTGATCTCACTTCCTCCTGCCCACGCGCTCCCTGTCATTAACATCACAGCTCCTTACGCTTGGTGCACCCTGCTTAACACACAGTATCTTCACCATCTCTCTCTAGGATAGAATAACATCTTGTTTTCAAGCGCCACAAACCCTCTGCTGTTCTCAGAAGCTCACGGCTGACTCCTGTGTGAGAATTCATGTGTAAGGTGATGCTCACTGTGTGCTGTGGTGTCTGTGTAATCAGCCTGCTGGGTTACAACGTCCCTTTGCTGCTGTGTCATCTGCAAACGAGTTCAGCCCCTTTGTGCACTGTGCCAGATGCTGCAACTGGGGTGTTTTGGTGGAGGTCCTCTAGCAGGACTCGTGTGCAAATCAGCTTCCCCTGTGCAGGGCACTGAGCCTGTGCAGAGGGTTGGTGGAACTGCAATAACAAATTATCAGCTTTCAAAGTGCTCAAAGAGTGAAAAGGTCACAAGGTTTAGCCAGTCTAAGACCATGCCTGGAAGGTACAGCCCAACAAACTCCATTAGGCACTAGATTTTCTTTGGCAGGTCACTCGGCCCAGCCCTTTTCAGGGGCCTGCCTTCAAAAGCTAATGTTTTTGCTCTTGTGCATTACAAATGTATTTCTCTGACATTTATTTTCAAGCTGTTCCGTTGAATTTACTGCACTTGCATTTCACCCTGCCGCTCCCCACAGCAGCTCACAATGTATTAGGACACTTCCTTCTGCTAAGGTTCATTTTCACAATGTTTGCATTATCTCCTTGCCCCCTCCCACCCCAACCACTGCTTCCGTGTGCACAAACTGAAAAGCTCAAGTGTATTGAGTGACAGGCAGGTTTTCAAGGCCAATTATCAGCTGTGCCAAGGCGCTGCAGACAGGGGAGGTGGGGCATGAAGACGCGTTTTCCTATCAAAAAGAACGGAGTCTGCTCAGCAAACAAAAATGCTCTGAGCAAGACAATCAAGTAGTTCAGCAGAAAAATGGCTGGTTTTGCTGCACAGCACACATCACAGGTCTCTCACATAGAAAAGGAAGGAGAAAAGGTTGAAGCCTTACCAGTGAGGCAAAGACATACTTCTGGTCCTTCTCCTGAAGGAACACGAGCATATCCGAGAGGAGAACGGCCTGCACCTCTGCAAAAGAAGAAGCAGCATATCAGTACAGTATAACCACACAACTCACTCCAAACAGATTTAATGCAATACCATCAGTGCTGAGGAGCAGCAGGGCTGGTCTTGCAAATGCTGGAAGCAGGATCAACCTCCCAGTCAGCAGGAGGGGCAGGGGCAGCTCCTGGAGATGCCAGGTCAGCTTAGCTCTGAACAGACTTTGTATTAAGCAGCACAAATAAGCACCTGGAAAACCTGCAGGATTTGCTCTCATCTGTTGGGGCAGGGGTGCTTCTCTCCAGCCACATGCTCACTAGCAGTTAAAACATGGGTATAAGAGTGAAAGCCAGAGAACATTTACTCAATAGAAGCCCTGTTTTCTCAAACAATCAATATTTTAGCCCTTGAGCAAAATATCGGCACAGGAAGTTTTGCGTTTTATGGTTCTCTTGACGAGTGTTTTGCAGAGTGTAAATTATCGTGCAATAACAACATTTGTCAGCTGCAGTTTCTTTCCCAGGAAATACTGACTTCAGAAGCCACCACTAATTCTGCTCTCAGACAAGCACAACCCTTGTCGACTCCGAGGGGAGCCGACAGAGCCTGCGTGAGACACAGGACCTGGCTTTCTTTCACGGGAGAAGGAAGCACAACCTCAAGCCAACAGAGGATTTTAAATCAGTCTTTTCCCAGAGTACACATACAGCTTTCCAAGTCTCCTAATGACATATCATAAAGCTGCACAGCAACTACCAAGTGTAATGCCCCACCCAGACCCCTTGGTACAAAGAGTTTTTGTGTAATGTACTCGGGAAATCTTGTGACAGAGAGGAAGCAAACCAGAAAGTTAAATCATCCCGTGGGTAAATCCTTCCATTCTGTTTTAGGAAGACACGATCCATTCCAGATTAGAGAACCACCACACTTTAAGCGAAGCTGCAAAATGAAACCCAAGGTCTGGGAGGCTTGCAAAAGGTGGCGTTTGATTCCCTTTTTGTCTGTTCTGTGCACTTTGCAATAGAAGAAATGCTAAAACCCTCTAAGGAAAGTTCTTCCTCTAATTCTCTGTGCTGCATTTCAAATCCTGCAAAGCAGCCTGAAAGCCAGAACAAGCTACTCCCCCTGGGTCTGCAGCCTCCCTGCAGGACCTGCTTTCCCTGCGAGTTTGCACTGCAGACATGTTTATGCATTTCTATGACTAAGAAATGCAAATGGAGCCAGTGCTTATCACAGGATTTCACAACGGCAGCATAACTTGCTTCATCCATCATCTAAAGGCAATAGCAGTCTTGGGTGCCTAGAAATCATCTGCAAACTTCCTGTTTCCAAAACCTCGAAACAAATCATAGCCCATGTGGAATTCCATGTTATCACCACCTCCCTGCACAGCACAGCACCAGGCTCCCAGTCCCCATTCATGCCCACAGACCGTAATTTAATCAGCTAATGCTGGAGGGAGTGAAGGGAAGCCCAGCCTTCCTGCCAAGCCTGAGACACAGCCCTGTCTGCTCTTACTGCTACCGTTGTCCCAGCTGAAGGATTCCTTGGGTGACTTAAGTGTTTAATTCAGTGAAGAGCTTCAAAGCACAGCACCTTAAAAAAACTACTTCCATCTAACAAACAAAAAGCAACTCAAGAAAACACTGACCCAAGAAGAGGCAGCTGCAGGGACAGCAGAGCCTCTCCTGAACAGTGTGCGCCAGCAGAAGGCAGGACAGTCTTACCTTTTAGACGTCCAGCTGCACTTTTTAGTGAAACAGGCCCATCTCGGATGAGTTTCCGATGCCTCAAGTCCTCTTTTGCAAACATCTGGCCACTCTTCATCCTCATGATGGATTTACTATCCGTCCGGTTGTAAATCTCACCAAGGCGCATTTTCTTCTCATAATTGCTGACTTTGCTGTTGACTGCAGCAATCACATCTTTAACAAGGTTTAATGACTGAGTCAAGTCTTCATGTTCCACTTCGTTTTCTTTCAAAAAGAAACAGAAAGACCTCGATTTCACTTCATCTTTGTGGAGTCCATCTTCCCAATTTTACTTCCTTCCTTCCTCTTTTCCCTCCTACATTTGTGCATTACAACTTTTTAATATTTAAATGAGACAGGATGCATTTTTCCCCCTTAAGGAGAGTTTCAATACACCTTTCATGTATGCATGGGTTGAGGCCGGGGACCATACCAATATACTTTGTATATGAGAGAGTATAGATGAAATACATAATTAATCACATATTTTAGCCAATACCAAAAAAAAGCAAGCTGGGAGATTTTGAAGAGTAAGCATGCTGCTCCATAATTAGCTACAGACAGATTTAACTAAATCAAAGTACCTGAACAACTAATCCTAGATGGAGATATGGAACTGAGTTATCTCATTACAGCTGTGCGAGACAACAATGACTGGATTAGCTGGTAAGAAAATCTGCTTCAACTGAAAAGGATTCAAAAAATTTACACTGGATGAACAAATACATGCTTAGAATAGAGAAACTGCTCCCTACCTTTGGTGTACTGCAGTATCCTTTGTAAAAGGACTGGGTACTTTGTGATTCTCTGTGTTACCAACAAGATACATTCAGGAATCCCAAGACGTCTCACCAGGGAGCTGCTCATTTTTTTCTAAGGAATAAAGATGAAAATTTCATTTCTGTAGCAAAATGCTCACCAGAGTGCAAAAAAAAAAGATACTTTTTCCATCGACTACCAGGTCCTACCTTGACAAATGCCTGAAACCGCTTGTCCTTTGAGTACAGATCTTTGAAGTAACTGACTGCCTCGTTGTGATGCCCACAGAATTTACCGTATGTTTTCTTCATTCTCTCAGCACTGTCACCAGAGAACTGCAAGACATAGAGACACAGAGCTCCAATCTGCACTGAGCTCCTGCTGTGATATCCCAGCAGTGCTTGCCAGTCTCTCAAAAGAATTTGATGAAACTAAATTAGTCCAAAGCATCCTAAATCAAGCAAGCAGGTCTCTAGAAAGTAAAGAGCTGATTTGGGGAATTCACCGAGTTCACATCTACAGCAGAATTTGTGATTCTACTCACAGGGCTTAACAGCCAACAACAAGAAGGTCAAAACAGACGAAGAGAAGGCAGAAACCACAGATAAAGGAAAGCAAAATGATCCACCCAAAGTTAAACAGCAGGTCAGTAATACAGCCAAGAGATACACTGGGCATATTTTGCTGTGAGCTCCTGACTGCTCCAGGCTATGGTCAAACTGTTTTGTGCCTGTCAGCAAACACTTCTCTTTCCCATAGAATGAACTGAATTAATTTTCAACAGCAGGCCTTCCTCTGAAAGAGTAAAAAGTGCTTCAAAAAGCAGAGGCAGAGATTTTTACATGTGGGAAGAGTAAAGGTGCCATCAGCTGCAATTATCTGACAGGCACAAACAGGATGCAAGGAAGGGAAGGAAAAGTGCCAGGTTTCCAGCTGTGTTCTCAGAACTGCAAGCATTTTCCAGCACTTACTTGATTCACTAGGATGTCACCTATCCTCTTGATAACAAAGTTCTTTTCACTTTTGTCTGCCAATGACTCCTTCTTCCTTTCCAGAATCCGCTGGAAAAAGTTACTGTGGATTTGCAGCAGGTTTTCCAGGCAGGGAAAGATCTTGTCAATGACTTGTTGGTCATACTGCAGCTCCTTTAGCATGGCTGCACTGTACACATCGTTCATGATCTTCAGGGTGCGGACGTGATGCATTTCCGTCTGCATCAGCTCTGTATAGGATGGGAACAAGGTCAAAACAAAGGTCACTGTAGAGTTCATGGGTTATAGCACAAGAAAAGGTGCCATGAGAAGCTCTTCCATAACTGAGCTTCTCTAAGTGGTTTTAGAAAATTTCATGTCAGGTATTGAAACATTAATCAACAGTTTCATGTGTGAGAGAAACAGTTTCATGTGTGAGAAGGGGGCAGAGGAGTCCCAAAACAAAGAGCTTCGGACACTGAACCCTGGTATCTACTCCCTCCTACCTCACTGTCAGCCTCAGCATATTGCCCTTTTGCCATCCAGGCTCCTCAACCTGTCATAAGACTTCCTAGCTACCTGCTCTGCTGTAACTGAGTTTAAATGTCATCTCCAGTCAAACGAGGAGAGGCAATACCTGGGATTTTTTGATGGCTTCTGGATATGTGAACTGCAAAAAGAAAGCTTTCGCAGAATACATTACGTTTCTAACAACTGCAAGAATGAAACTTGGGCTTCTAAGGAAACCAAGTCAGTGTTTCCTGACCTAAAGTTCACTGGCCTAAATTCACCCACCTGAAGCTTCCCAAATCAATGCATGTGGGAACATCAAGAAGCTATCTAAAACAAGTGAAAAATTAAGATGCGGGTATCTCACCATAAATGACATCTTGCCGTTTGACAACATCTTTGTTTTGCTGCTGTAGGAATTTGCTGTCCACTACTTGGCTCCAGGACTCTGCCTCCAGCTGCTTGGAATCTAATTCCAGTTCTCCCATGAGTTGCCCTTCATTCATGTCTGCACCTTGACAAAGCAATGTAAGTGCCATTAAGATGTGGGTACCTTGTCCCATATGAGATTGCTGCCTGCTCATTTAGGTTTAGGCTTTGTCTGCCACACTATGGACATCACACACGTTCTCCTTTACTGACACAAATGATCACATAACCATGTAAGGACCAGGTTATGAAGAGCACTTCTAAAGATTATTTCCTAGTTGTACAAAAGTAGTTTGCTATTTTCACAAAGACCAAATTCTAGTTCAGATAATGTATTCTGAATCTGCAGTGCAACATCACAGACAAAAAACCACAGCAGAAAAGGAAATGTTTTTCCTTGAGCTAAATTCCAAATAACTCAGCTGTAACTGAAACCTCCTAAATGTTTTCCCACAATTCAACAAGCTAAAGAAATTAGTATGTGGGGCTTTGTTTATCATGCTGATATTCTATGATTAAAATCAATGCACTTTAATTGTCTATTAGAAAGGAGGACACTTGCTGAAAATGGATTTTCTATTTCTGGAAATTCCTTTTGCCACAAATGTTATGGGGATCTCTTACCTTCATCAACCAGTGACTCCATGGATTCATTCACCCGGCTGATTTTATGTAAGGAGTCTGTTGACTGCGACAGGAATTTCCAAGTGTGTATTACGCTGTCATCATTCCCAACTCTGCTGAAAAACAAAATGTACAATACTGTTTATGACATAAAAAACCCAGCCAAATGTACGTTCAAATAACTAGAAGAAATACATTTTAAATATGAATCAGAAAAAAACAACCAGCACTGCACGATGATGTACAGAAATGTGCTTTTGTCAGTTGTTTTCTAACTACCACTGGGGATCAAGAAGCTGTAAGAGCTGCAGTTCTGAGTGCTGGTGCTCCTTCTGTAAAAAATCACACCTGAGGTTTTACGGTTTGGTTAACTCCATTCCATTATTTTTCATTTTAGTCACATCCCATACACACTGCCCTTGGTGCAAGCAATGCAAAAAATACAACACCAAAGGCTATACAAGAGTCCTTATCATTAGATCTGAGAAAGATGAGAAAAATGGCCTGAAATAAATGTCACCATGAATAGCCAGGGCATCCTAACTGCCCAGACCATGCTAGTCCATGCTACGACCTCATGTGTAGAGCTGCTCAATATGCAGGTAGGGTAGGAACCATACACTAGATATTTTTATTTTGGTAATTAATTATTTATAAGGCAGTCCAAAAACACCAGGCAGACTGCAGCTCTGCGCCTTCACCCTATAGTCATGGACACAAAAATTAATACTATACCTGAACTGCAAATGTGTGCTGGCACAGTATTCAGCCCAAGGCAAGGGAAATTCCTCCTGGAGCCCAGTGCACCTCTATGAAGTGGCCTTGAATGTAACCAGGCCAACTCAGATGCCTCTGAACTCATGCCATGACTAAACTAACCCAGACAATCTGATCACGCAGAAGACAACTGATGGCATCACACGTAACACGGGTTTTCTGGCTTTGTGATCCTCTTTCACACCTTTAGCACAAACCACAGCACACGAATCTGTTCTCAGTGAGATCTGAATTTCTTTACGTTCGCAGCGCCAGGTAAGCACACACGTGCTCACGTGTGCAGGGAGAAGCCTTACCCTGCAATGTTCTGTATGGAGACACTTTTGGAAAGGGCTGTTGGCTGCTGGGATGATCTCCTGTTGTTGAATATTGAGGTGACGGTGCCTTCATCGGGAGTCAGGATCGCGGAGCGAGGGCGCTCCTTGGGCTGAGAGCCTGCAAGGGAAGGGGCACAGAGGAGTCAGCCCATGCAGCCACCTGAACCGCTGTTAACCATGATGGTGAGGAGGACTTCAATGATCCAGGCTATAAAATTCACTTCCTTTTCTTTCTAGAATCATCACCAGGGGACCTCAACAATTAAAAACAACCGTAGGAAGGAAAGAACATTGACCCCTGTGCAGACCTGACTGCACTGCACTATGCTTAAAATACCTAGCTGGGATCTGCAAGTCCAGAAATATACACTTGGGAAACTGAACTTAATTTAATGTGATAAATAATCACATGTTGCAATCTATTCTGTTGCTTTTTCATTTCCCTGGGCCTATAATTATATACATATTGCTGCTTCTGGTGAAACCTTTTGAGATAGGTTTCTCCATCAGCACACACTGCAGAAAAATGAAAATACTTATTTCATTATACTATCACATACTTTTAACTGATATTTTCATGTTAATTTGAGATTTTTCCTTCTCCAGATGCACTTCTGCTTTCTGGAGCAGTATCTCTGAACTTCATTATAAATACCACAGTGAGTACAACTGTATCATACAGTGTGGTTCCACAGAGAGATCTCTAAGCTATCACTTACCAAAGTTTATCACTTTAGCTAGTCAAATCATGGCACTAAAAACCCATCTCGGTTATTTCTTTACCCTTGGTCACACTGCTCTGCAGTGCAGTGTGTATCTCAGCACAGCCAGGAAATGTTAACCAGTATTCCTCCTATTCAAAATTAAACTTTTTATTTTGACTACCTCAAAGCCTAAGACTATTTAATTAAAACCAAAATAATTGTATTTTGAATAAACATCCTCTCCACTTAATACCCCTAGCTGGATTCTTCCCAGTGTCAGACACACCCATGGACACAGGCTGCATCTTCCAGATTTTGTGGACTTTACAGCTGTAGGCATTCAGCAAGCTACAGCAGTCAAGCAGTTACTCTGAGATGAATTCGTATTTACCTAAAACTACATGGACACTGCAGAAGCAGATGAACTCTGTGCAACTTCAGTACACCTTCTGAGATCTCAAATATCGCTTACCACGCACAGAGGATGTTGTCATCCCTGCTTTGATAAATGCTTATCTTTCATAATATCAAGTGATCAGTTGTCAGAACAGTTAAGAACATCACCAAAGCAGAGGGAAAGGAAGCTGTCTTACTTTTGTTTCTCATGGTTACTGTGGGTAACGAAGAGGTATCATGTGCCTGCAGCATCCCTCTCTGCGGCTGAAAGAAAAATGAAATTCACTGTAATTTCTTCCTCCTTTCTCCCAGCAATGTCTTCCATATAACTAAATTTTAAAAGTTATGTTTTTTCAGAATCTCTCAGAACAGATCGGTTTTTGGCTGTATCTGTATTTTTAGATGTTTCATTTTTTTCCCCACCATTGAAATGGGCAAAATAAAAGATGAAGAAGCGTAGAGCAAATAGGAAAAAGAAAAAGTGTTGACAATACTGAAGAGAACTGAAAATCTTAAATGTATAAACATTAGTTAGCTTGGAGAACCAGGTTCCTTGCATTTGGACTAAGCACAAACTCTGTGTGTTCCTCATATAAACAACATATTTAACAGCTTTCATTTTGTGAAAACTTCAGGACAGGGACTGAAGTTCTTTCCAACAAGCTGGAAACTTTGTGACATATGACAGAAGATGTTATATATCTGCATAAACTTTTCTGTTTATTCAGTAGAGTAGACGAAAATCTCTTACCTTCATTTTGACCTTTGCACAAGAAGCAAAACTCTCCTTACAGCCTTTGTGAACAATTGCATTGCAGTCTGTCAAAAGTAAAAAAACCCAATTAAAAAAACCCAAAACACAGAAAACAGGTCAGTTTTCACTGTTTGTAATCTCAACTGTTAACTTACACAACTGAGAATTACAACTTTCAGGCATCATTGTGGTTTACACGAGTAGCTACAAATACTGAGAGACAGGCTCCTCTATCAGGATAATTAGCCTTTTATTTGTTAATAAGATTTCCTCACACAATTTAACAGGAAATTCTGTTTAAAAAAAAGTTGAGTTGCCAGGGGTCTTAACCAGTGGGTCTTAAATTAAAAAAAAAAAAAAAAGGAAAAGAAAAATGATGGCATTATTCCTCTGGAAGTAAGATGGAAAGCAGAAGCAGGAGATAGAAACAGAAACCAACTGTAGGGCCAATATTTTCTCTGAAAACACGAATACTGTTCTCATCAAAACAGGGACTATGAGATCCAACAGACAGGAAAAAGACAGGAAAATTAATTTACATAAACTCAGACACCATAGGCAAGGTCCATAGCACAGAAACCAAGTGCTACTACTGTACTTCAGGGCTAACAGGAAAAGGAAGAGGAGCATCTGTCAGGTTACCATGTCTGGGGGGTGGGGACTTCCTGCTGAAAACTACACTGAAGACACCATTCTGGCCAGAAACCACAGCACTCAGCAGTGCAAAGATCATCCTGCTTTCATCCCGTCCTTTGCTGCGTATATGCCAGAGCAAAAAACACCCTGAGCCTGCCCATCATCTCTGCCAGAAGATTTCTGGGAATCAAAGTTTTCCAAAGATGATTAAAACTACTTTTTGTTTAAATAATAATAATTGATATTTAGGTTTGAGGCTTTAACTCTTCTGGCAGATAAAAGTTCACAACTCAAATGCTCTCCCATGAATTTAGTAGCTTAGAGAAAATTATTCCCATGAAAACACCAATACAGATAATTTTATTTTACATGTACATTTCACTGTAAATATAAAGTTCTGGATTATTTCTTAAAGAAATAAGAAAGGAAAAAATTCTGTGTCCAGAATGACAAAATATGCTCACGTTCCTAGGATATGTTATATCTGAGTCTACTTAATAAAAGCCAGTAATTCTGGTATTTTGACAGATACAATGGTAAGGCCATAGAGTGTTGCTCTTCTGTTTTACTGTCTCACAATTTCCTGTGCAACAAAGACAGGACAAAGAAACCTGCATGTTCTTGCAAAAAACCCCAAGCACTATCATTTTTTCAGATCAAACAAGGAAGAGGGAGAGAACCTGCTTCTGAAGCACGAAGAGAGGCAGTGAGACAATTCAGAATCATTAAATTCACACTCAAAGCTTGAAAGCCTGAAGGCAGCTCTTTAGTATGTACCATTTGGCAATGCAACATTTGGATTTTTTAGGTCGAAAAATCTGGTTTCAGTGACTTTATTTCACCTATTCGACTCTTCGGCAGGCTGGAAGTTCCTCCAACTCCTCTGTATTAATAGTATTAATAACTAAAACCACCAAAAGCCTATTTTTTGCATCACTGATCATAAAAAAAAAAAAAGGCCAGGGAGGAAGCTATTAAAAATAGGAGCATTCTCAGACGTGAGATTTCAACCTGAGTCCTCATTAAACCTCCCCTGTGGCATTAATTTTCTGGCCAACATAGAAAACTTACAATAATTTTCTGTCGTATCTACAAAATAAGGAAAGAATATCTATGACTAAACAGATAACATTGTTGGGTAGTTTTAACTCATTGGTATGTAGAGCATTAAACTGGGATATGTTTGATTTTCTAAGTGGCTTCAGAAGTTGTAAAGAAAATTGAGTGGGGAAAGGGAGAGGATGCATTTGAGAGCTTATAAATGTGGATGTTTTCTATTTCCCATCAGGCTGACATGGAGTGTGCCTCATGCAAACAGCTCTGCTGAAATCTCTTCCAGGAAACTCAGAATGACATTGGGGACCCAGCTGGCTGCTCCTTCCCCTGCTCACGTCTACCGGGGGGAACGGAAGGCTCCAGCCTGGAGCAGATCCCTTACATGCTTTGACTCAGCTCTAGGCCAGTGGAGTTAAAAATTACTAACAGTGAGGAAAGAAGAGCACTGAGCTGCAGTGGGCAAAGGACATTTTTGTCTGCATATTCTATAGCTTTGGGTTGCTGCATAAACCATAAACCAGGCAGCATTCTGGGCTTGACCACACAAACTGCGCTGCCCTTATCGAGCTGCAGGCATGAGTAACAGTGAGATAAGAAAAGAGAACAAAGTCACCAATCTGGTAGAAACCCTCAGCTGTGTTTCCCGTCCTGCCTGCGCTGTACTGCACGTACTTCACACACACACACAGGTAGTGGCCATCTGACCTGTGATGCAACTTCTTGTATAGAGGGAGAAGAGGGTGAGTATTTCCTTTTCTGTACTCTCAGCTCTCACTGAGGGCTCACTGAGAACTCTCTTCAGAGAACTAAAGCAATACACTCCAGATGGGTGGCACTTTTTTTTCCAGTTGGAAATAAAAGCCATGATCCAAGACAGCTGTCCCTGTCCTTTGTCCATCTTATCAAAGCACCTCAGGCCCAAACCATAACATGCAGCTGAAAATAAACAAAGTTCTGCAGCTGACTATAGAGCCCAAGAAGGGGTATAAAACCCCAGGGGATGCTGTGATGGCTGAGCTCAGGCTTGGAATGAGGTTGCAGGACACCTCCGTGCAGCCACAGCTCATTTCAGTCCAGTTTCCACAAGGCAACACGCTGCTCCATGAATCACTATCTCCAAAGTCTCCCTCCCACCCTACATCCTTAAGCAAAAGGAAAATCAAGTGCAAGGTTTGTGTTTTCCATCTCAGATTCAATGAAAAACAAAAGGAAGGGAGGGAATCCACCCACCCACCCCTCACCCCAACTTACTTGCACAGTAGTACGAATCCTTATTGAAAGGCTTCATACAGTGGTAACAGGTTGCTTGGGCTACAACGGAGGTTGCAGTGAAGAGATGTCCATTTAACAGCTTCTTATCTTTTTCCTTCTCCTTGGAATCTTTGTCTTTCTCTTTAGTCTTCTCTTTATCTTTCTCTTTTTCCTGCTGAGAGAAAACGACCAAATGCCTCGTTACTTTGCAGAGGTCTATTCTCTAGTTACAAATTCCTCAGTGTTTGCCTTTGGCACTGCGACAATATCGATCAGTGCACACCTTAACAATGGTCAGGTGTCTGCACAGCTCTGCATTAACAAAGCCACCTTGCAGCCCCCATGGATGTGGATTTACATACTATTGACTCACAGGAGTCTCACCAGCAGAGATGAAACCCACTCTGCTCCGAAGGCAGCTATTTTCTTCCACCTTTGTTTTATATTTGCTTGGTTTAAGGACTTTACCTCTTTTCTTCTTCTGGGCTCTCATCAGCCTCTTCAGCACCTTCAATGGATTGTGTGAAATGCAAACATCACGCGCAGTGCGTATCAAACTTTCAGCACAGTTCATTTTTAAGGCTGACCCATAAGGCTGGAGAACTGTGGCTGCATTTTTAATCGAGAACACAAGCTCTTCCTCAGTGCCTGTACAGCCTCACTGCCAGAATATTTCCACCTCCCTTTTTCTTCCAAACAGCAACTTTTTCAATAGTTACATTCAACCTCATGTAAAAATGTGAAGCTTTTTGGGAAAGAGGATCTTCTACAAACTCTCGACATATGGCACCACAGAAAAGCTGAGGAACAACAGCAACGTCATAAAAGCTCCTCTCGACTTCCACAAGCCACAATTCAACCTCTGGGATACTCAGCTTTGTGAAGATGACAAGCACGGCCACCTTCTCCAACTTTTAGCAGAGGTTTTGCTTACTTTTCTATCCCTATCTTAGACAGAAAATACTGAATACTAAAAACTTGAAACATTTTTCCCCGCAGCTTTTCATGAATTTGGAATTCTTCTAGACAATTTTTAAAGGAAAATCCACAGTAAAATTCCAATTTTGAATTCTAGTAAGATCTTGTCTATATACCAACCCAAAACATGTTTACCACACGACTCAGCTCCAGGTCTGCACTTTAACTGTTACTGCAGATTTCCTGGCATCTGAAAGAGAAGCTTAACCAAAAGTTGGTAAAGGTTTCTGTAAGCTTATCTTTGCATTTTGTTATTTATATGCCACGTGTCTTTGCCTAATAGTGCCACAGGCTGAGTATCAGAGCGCTGCAGGGCAGCCCACGTGGGCAACTGCCACAGAGTGGTTAAAAGGGGTATCAAGCTCTGCAGTCACCAGCAGGGAAACTGCCGAGCTGCTGATGACACACTCAAATAATGAGTAACTCAGCCTAAGGAGTCTCCTCTTCCAACACTTCCCAGGCAAAATGCCCAGCGTCAGAGTCTCTCCCTGCAAAGTGTCATAAACAAAAAGTCTACTTACTGGCCCCAAACGCTATTTTGTTCTGCAAATAAGCAGAACTAGGAACATTACCATATGGAATAATCCTGTCTGAAGCAGAAAACCTGCCAGGAAGAGTCTGTGTTGCATCACATCACCTCCTCTGAGCTTGGCTCATCAGCCCCCAGAAACCTCTGCAACCACATTCTCCATCTGCTGACCTGCCCCCCTTTAACCTTGTCCAGCCTGGCAGGACACAAGAACTAAAACTCTGCAGTTTAGGCCTTGGCTGATGGCACCAAACTGATGCCTGGAGTTTTGTTCTATTGGCAATTCTTGTGAAGCTCCACGAGAAAAGATCACTCTAAGCTCAAGGCGAAGCTTGTGACTTCCCATCCTATGCTTTAAACCTACCTGACATCTACCGTAAAACCCAGTAATTCTGAAGTCTGGAATAATACCCTGTCTTCATAAAAATCACTGTAAAAAACATTTTCATTAAAGCTGAACGACCCCAGGAACAACAGGAAATGGGTGAACCACTTTCAAGAAGGAAACAGCGAACTTCACGCACAGGCTGCCAGCCTGAAGGACAAGGTCTCAAAATGAGATTTATTTTTTTTTTTTCAGCTCTTTTCCTGTGAAGGTTACTTGAACTTTATTTTTAAAAAGGACTATAAAAACAAGACCATTTTCCTGTGTGCCAGTGGAGCTGCCACCAAGCCTTGAAGCCCGGCTTTGCGGCTGAGCCGGCGTGCACGGACAGACACGGCAGGTACCGCAGCCCCAAGGAACAGACCTGCAGCCCCCATCCCTGCCCCAAAGAAGCATGAACCTCTTACCTCCCACTGCTTAAGTCCTACCAGCTTCACTGTTATCTGAGGTACTTCTCCAAATCTGTTCCATTTTATGGACATGCTTCCCCTGGGGGGCAGGAGCACTGCTCCCCACCAGCACTAGCCCATCCCCAGGGCTGGGAGCTGCCAGCACGGCTGGCCAGGGGGATTGCAGGCACAGAGGAGTTGAGCAAAAGGGGGAGGGCGGGACGATTGCTGCTAACTTCCTTGATGATTTTAGCTACTGGGCTGTTGCTTTAATCTTGCTCTACTCTAGCTTCCACTGCTAAAAAACACAAAAATTACTAAAAAAACCCGTACAGCCAGAAAACGATGCGACGAATCTTTCAGAAGTCACAAGTCACTATGAGACCACCCATTAAAAGGTAGAGGGTAGTAAGTCAAACACTCTGTGATGTTTGGGATAGAGAAAATGCGAATTTTAACATACCTCAGTGGTGCTAGGTAGTTCTTCAGCAAACAAAATGCTGCAGAAGATGCCCAGACAGAAAGGGTTTTGTGTGTTTGTGCTCCTCCTGCCCTGCACGTCAGGAATAGTCCCTGCCTCCTAATCCTTTCAAACACTTACAGCTCCTACTATAAGCACTGAAACGCTGTTGGTGGTATAGCACTGCCTTATTACTGCGCAAGGCAAGGGAAAAGAGAAATTACTCATGCTAATTGTCGTCATTTCTCAGAAACTCTCAACCAGAACGAAAAAAATGGGTTGGTTCCCTCCCCCCCAAAATTGACAGATATAGAGCATGTGAATCAGGGCACGCTGCTAATAGCAAGAGATTCACTGCTAATTCCCCAAATATCACCAAGTACTTGCCAGTCACGGGTAAAATCACACAACCTTCCATCAGCATCCCCTACAGTTAATGCTCCAAACACCCCCTTAAGTTTTTTATATATAATTGTTTACACCATTTTCCAAAAGAGTGTTGCCAATAGTAGGCTCAGGTGTGCTTTATTTTCATCTTAGAAAACAGTGCATTTCTGAAGGTTTGGAGATAAGTAAAACTTAGCTGGAAAGAAGTTGAAACCTCCCTCCTGACAGCCCAGACAGCAGAAACCAACTTCCTCTTTCAAGGTTTGTTGTTTTAGTTTTTAACACTTACAAGTCTTCCTCAGCTACAATGCTTCTGAGAAACCAACATTCTCAGTAATCTTTCAGTCAAATTATTTAAATGTACAGCTGGAGCCCTAAAAATGTACGTAATGCAAACATCCCACCGTTAAGCAGAGAAGAAGTTGTAATTTGAATGATATTCTGGGTCTTTAATTAGTATAAACATCATAAATTATATGAGCTGCAATTTCTGTAGTGTGTGATATTGTTGGGATTTTGGAGCAGCTCTTTGGAGCATCTACAGTGTTGGACACAATCATGAAATCAGTGAAATCAGCGTGCACTTACTTAACAAAAGGAGAGCAATTTCTCAAAGCAATTCTGTTGCATTTTCTTACATGTCCCAACCAGATCTCTTATCTCTCTCTCCAGTTCTTGCTTTAGAGATTATACATCTGAAGTGCAAGGACCAGTTAATGAATTTCCAGCCTCTTTCACAGTCTGTACAAAATGCCCCTGAACTTCTCACTGGCGTTTGCACAGAGGTTTCTGTGTAAACACATTTATTTTTTTGACATTGTACTTTGCAGCAGGGAACAGCACTGTCTTAAAGCTGCTCTGGCACTCGTGGCTTTGTATCTTTAAAGGCAGATCCACCAAGAGGAACGGTGTGTAATTACACCTTCCAACAGTATTTACCAACATATTACCTACACATCACATGGGGATACAATACACACTGCCCACTGCAAGGCAAGGTGCTCTGAGCTTCTGTCGGACAGATAAACAGAGATGAGATTCAGATAAAAAACATCCAACGAAGCAAAAAAACCCCACCCCAAACATATATTAACCTTCAGGGGACAATCTAAGGCAACAACTGTCCATTTGTGTGGAGTATTTAGCATTAACGGGATTATTTCTGTAACCAGTACTGTTCCCAGAAAATTCAGCTGTGCTGAGCAGTGCTTAACTTCCAGCAAATTAAATCCCAGGGTTTTGAGGATGGAAAAAAGGTGAAAATACAAATATTTGCCATCACTAATGGTCACTGTTTGAACAACATCTCCTGCAGTGCACAGAAATTTTGTGGCAAAAGCAAAAATAAAATGAGAACACACTACAGCCTTTGGCAGCCAGTCCTTTCTTACAGCTCCTGTCCTCATTTTATTAAAATCCTCTGGGGTTCTGTAAAAATTAGACTCATCAATCACTACAGAGCCATAACTCATGGCAGAACACAATCTATTCCCTATAATAAATGAAGCCTCATTCTGCAGGAAAAACAGTAAAAACAAGGAATCATAGAATCATTGAATCTTCAAGGTTGGAAGAGACCTTCAACAGCATCCAGTCCAACTGCCAACATGGTACTACCACTGTAATGCCTCAACCACACCACTCAGTGCCAGACCCAGATGCCTCTTAACACCTGCAGGGATGGTGATTCCACCACCTCCCTGGGCAACCTATTCCATTGCCTGACCACCCTAACAGTGAAAAAAATTTTTAATATCTAATCTGAACATCCCCTGGGTCAGCTTAAGGCCATTTCCTCTGGTCCTCTCGCTGCAGGTACAGTGCACTCAATCCTCATGTCCAGACCATCAATAACAATGTCAAACAGGGCCAGCCCCAATGCTGAGCCCTGGGCAGCACCACTAGAAACCAGCCACCAACTGAGTCCCCAGAGTGTGTTCCAGGGCTCACTTTTGGAGTGCTAGTCCCTATTACAACACAGACAATCCCCCCCCCACAAAAGAAAGAAATGAAGTAAAAGAAAGAAAAGAAAGTTGGGCAAAGACTTAAATATGGAACACAGCTGAAATACAGAACTCAACTCTGCTGCCTACGGGCATTTCATGGCTGTATAAATCACAAGAAGCACTTACTTTGCTCTTCTTGCTGCTGGACATTTTATTCCTGAGGTAGCTAAAGGTGCGACTGACTTTTGTTACACCTTTACCAGCGGGGACACTGCTGCTCTCTTCAGATATGCTAAAATAAAAATAAAAAAAGAAAAGAAAGGTTGCTTTTATTTTTCTTTCTTTATAAAGCATCTATCAAATGTATAAATCTTTTTTTTTAAAGGAAAAAAAGTATTTATTAGCCAATAGAGTCAAGGTCTGCTTTAGGTTGTTACACCAGTGAAGGAAAAGTGAAGACAAAATGCCAATCCAGTTGCTTCGAGATAAATTTCAAGGAACCCTCAGATCTCTTTTTAAGCAGGCCATGCCACAGCACCCTCTGCTGCTCCCCTGGTCAAATAACCAGGAACCATTAATACTTTAAAAGAGCAATCTCCTTCCAGGGAAAGGCATCTAATGAATTCTGAAAAGGCAGTGAGTGCCTTAAACACAAACCACACTGCCTGCAAAGCCTCCCCTGAGAAATGAGAATACCAATACTGAATAATAAACAACAATGGTTAAGTGTATTAATTTAGGCATTTTTAGGATACCAGATATTTTTTGCCAGTCCTTACATGCACAAGATTATGACTTCTTCATCTACTGCTCTTGCAATAAAGGACACAAGCCTGTCAATAGGAAGTACAACGCAAACCAAAAGCAGAAAAAGAGAAATACAAACTAAATCAAGGAGGAGAAAATAGCAGCAAGTAGAGGGGAAGAGCATCCCAGTCATGACATAAAGCTGAATCCATCAGTGCCACAGAGACCAGGCACTGAGCTCCCTCAGCGCCACAAACACCCTTCCTCTGAGGAAGCACTTTGAAAGCCACCAGGAAGATCATCTCCTCTGAAACATACAAATCTATGATTGTTTTGGCCTTTGTTATAGAGATATGGACAGAATTAGCCACAGGGAGGAAGAACTACTTTTAGTGCAAAATGTAACTTGGGGTAAACCGGTGTTGTGCAACAATAGACAACCTGAAGTTATCAGCTATGAATAAACACAAAGCCCTGTTAGAGATGAGACCTCGAACAGACTTTCACAACCTATGACCTAAAATATTCTTCAGCATTTAGACAGACGAGACTGATTTTCACAAATCTGACAACTTCTGATTTCGGCTGCAGCGCACTGGTGCCAGGAAGGCTTTTGGGTGCCCAAAGCTGAGCCCCACCAGAAGAGAGGTGACACCCCCCGAATACTGTACCTCTGAACGGAGGAGCCCGCGGGGCCACCGAACGCCTGCGCACCTGGAACAGAGCGGAGGGGTGGGGGCACATGTTAGAATGCAGTCTTAGCTCACTCATTAAAATACCACAATTTGCATATTCGGATGGTTCCAGAGGAAAGGGAAATGTTTTCCAGAAGTGTTTAGAATAGACCTCATGTGCTCAGGATAATGTCTGTTCCCTGTATCCTTAGCTGCTCTCAAATTAGATGCTGAGGTGAAAGCCTGCTTAGTATTTTTATCACTTTTCAGCTATTAAGCAAAGGCCGTGCAACTGTTAAAGTTGCTGGTAGATCAGGGTGTCTGAATTAGAACTGCCAATTCAATGACAATAGGTATAAATGAGAATCATTCCGCCACAATGCTTTTATTTATGCACCACCAGAAAGAATCCATTGTATAACACATCCGGGTTTCATGCATAAAACTTTTCTGCTTGATAAAATTATAGTTCATTTTCCCATCAAAATCCTGAAGCACTTCATAAAGAGTAAAGGAAACAAGGGCAGCCTTATTCTGTTTTCCACAAAACGTTACCAGCCTGGGGCTTCGTCACAAACCACTGCTTGAGGAAAGGCTGAATTTCAACACGCAGCTGAAGCCCTGCCAACGGCACCAATTCTCTTTATAGCACAAGAGCCCTGCTTGCACAATGCACTTGGAGCAGATCTGGGAGCTGACACCACTCACCAGAACCACCGAAGAACGCAGGCTTCTGCACACACAGTGCAAGAAAAGGAGTATCTTGGTTCAAATTCTGTTATCATATTAAAGCTAAGGGCAAAAGCAAAAGAGCTACTCGCCATCAGAGGCAAAGGTGGTCCTTTATCCAAAAGCAGTAAGTTGCATTAGGAAAAACTGCACATACAACATTATGCTTTGAATATAGATTTTTCTAGCCACCCATTCAAGTGCCAACACAGACCGAGACAGAAATATCATTTGTTCATATTGAGAAACTAAAATGCAGGCAATACCCCACTGCCCAACCCCTGCTTGGAGATCTGAGTTAATATTCCCCTTGTAGGATCTTTCACCTCATTAATGATCTATCCCAAATACATCAAAGTTAGTAATACTGTAACATATATGAAATGACATTTACTACTCAGTTTCCAAAAGGTGATATTATAATCTGATATAATATCCAATACCTAATTGCCTGCTAAGGTCAGACAAGTAACTTACAGACTCCCAAATCCCTGGCTAAAGCTTCAGTGACTCTGGTTCACATTTCAGTTCTAATCTGCTTTTAACCTGAGTTAAGCCTCCTTANNNTTTTTAAATCAATTCATCAATTTGATTGGATTTAAGTGTTTCACAAACCTTTTTGTTTCTCTGAAGTTAGCATTAGAAATATGAAGAAACACTGAACCAAGTACTGTAATAATTTGATATTTGTGACTAGTTTTCAGCACCTTGAGAAAGTATGTTGCATGGGAACTTCAATTATGTATCATTTATCTTTTAGTGCATTAGTGTTTTATCATAAAAATGGGGAATTTTTGATGCAGGCAGGGAAAATGGATCCAGACAAAAATCAAGGCCAGTTAATGATTTCATATTTTAGGTTATAATATAACATCATATAATCAATACCGTTGCAAGCTATAAACCCCATGAAGATAAGCACAGAAAAACATATCTTCTCACCTTCAGGTTTGGTTCTGAAGTAGAAGAGGGGAAGGAAGATTTATTTTCATAACATTTTTGTTTTGTGTCATCAACAGGATCAAAACTGAAATCCTAAAACTGACCTCACAACCCACAAAAAAATTAAGTTTTTTTTCCAAAAGCCAGAACTGCTATTTATGCCCAATGAATCTGGGCTAGCAGCTAAATTGTGGTGTATTTACATGAACACCTTTTAAGTATCACCCACCTAAATTATTTAATGTGGTATCTTGATGTGAAATAATTTATCAAGATCCATTATACAGAAATCAGTGACTGCAGTGGGATGTTCCAAACCAGACTGGAACTCCCTCATGCTGGCAGTAATTAAACTTTTGTGGATCAAGCGATCCAAAGGCTTCATAATAATTGTCCAACCACCTGAAATCCATGTCTTAAATATACCACATGAGATAAAATGGTCTGCCCATTGCCAAAGAAGTCTTATGAATAGCTGTGACTAAACGAACCTTCACATAAAGTTACCAAAGTACCCTCAAATATGAGCGAATAAAACACGCATAAAGAGAACAACATCTTTTTTTGAGACAATATCTGATGATATTTTAAATTATTATTGTTAACAGGACCACTGTTGGAGGAGAGAAGGTAAATACCAGCTAACATAAATATCATCTAAAATGGCCATACCCTAACCTATTAGATATTGCTTATTGGGTTGGATGCTTAAAACAGACAAACAAAAATACATAACATAATAAAAAATAGCCCAAACCCACATGTACACAAAAAACCTCTCACCCCCAAAAAGAACAAAACTCCCCAAACAACCAAAAAAATTCCAAATCCACCAGAAAGCTTAGCTGAGGGCAATTTTGACTGTGGGGCATCAGCAGAGCACAGCTGTGTGTTTGCAGTTCACTTTGTGGGGATCATAAATCATGAGTTTTGTTAAAGGCAGAAGAGAAGGACAGAGCAAAGAGGAAGGAGCTTAAATATGGAAGTGGGTAACATCAAACCTGGGCACAGGACAGGAAGGGACAAACCTACGGTGAGGAATAGGAATGGAAAGGAGGAGAATTTAGATACTGACAACACGGATTGTGTGGAGATTGTTTTAAATTCAGGAAGCAACCAAAATCTGTTGGACTGGAAAGCAATTTCCCCCGCCCCAGGATGGACACAAGGAATGTGTCTGGTTTATTTCAACAGCCTAATAAAACATGCTTAAGAAATAGGAAACATTTTCAATTATCTTGGATAAGCCTATTAAAAAAAAGCCAAGAGGAGTCTAAATTACTTTAGTTCTGCCTCAGTTGGGCTTCTTTTAGCAACAGAGTTTGCAGGAGGGGAAAAAAAGCTACCAGATAACTCTCATCTGTTTCCCACAAAACCACTTTGATAAGAATATCAGGACCTAGATGTGGATACCTTGAGGATTCCAAGTGTTTGCAACGTACGCTTTTTGTTTAGCAGGGCAACTGTGAAGCTGCCACCCAGATTTTCAGAATTTAATAACTGGGACTTCTCTTCCACTGAGCAATGTACCCATTCTCACCTGTGAAGGACAAGGATCTACCTCTGCTGCCAACTCCATGCCCTGTAACAAGCTTGAGGCAAGTATTTTGCTTTTAATGAAAAGGTAAAGATTATATTGCTGGTCAGAATGGCAGGTGATGATATTTGCCACATGGATACAGACCAAAACTAACTGGATGAGACATGACAGTGCTGATGTACAAGATTCTTTGGATTATAATCCTTTTATTCTGCCATTAGCTAGTATTCCCATACAGGACTAAGATAATGCTGTTAGACATCATGCAATAGAAAAGTGAGTTGAATATTTGCAAGGTGAAATTCCAAGGTATAAAGCAGAAAACCAGATTTCCCTTTGTTTCCACCCATAATTGCTGCAACGCACAGAAAACGATTACTTACTATCCAACTCCTCCTCCTCATCACTGGAAGAAGAGCCAATAGAAAAGAGAGTTTTAGACTTAGGAATGAGTGGAGAGATGCTGAAGGAGAAGGAGATTCGTCTCGATGGTCGCGTCCGGGCCTGGGCTGGGAAGTGGGTTAACAGCAGACATTAGAGCATGCTTGAAACTGCATTTAATAATAAAAAGGAGAGGAAAGCGGCCAAAGCAAACTAAAACCAAAGCAAAGGAAATGTCTGCAAAGCAGCTGGCTCCAGAGAAGGCACAAGAAACAAAGAACTGAGAACGTGCAAATTCCAGAGGATGCAGGTCGCACTGCATGCACAGCTCAAGGTTGGAGGCTTTCCCTAATTTTGCTGGTGTCTTCATGAAGACTTATAAGCAAACTACCAACAACAATGTGGGTCTCTGGACAAAGGGCATCGGCTTCACAGAAAGAACTGCCAGGGAATCAAACCAGAACAACTCAAGATATTTGTTTGAAACTACCAGATATTAGCAAGGACAGTTTATCTGAAGTGCTGACATAATCTACCTGGGAGGGACCTTGTCATTTCTATTTCTAAAAAAAAAATCCCCAAATTTTAAGAATGTGATGCCCTTCAAAATTTCCAGCTTTAAAAAGGGGACACTTAAGCTACCTTTCTTTTCTTCCAAAATAAAACAGAAAAAACAAGCATCTCTTCTGCCTTCTACTAAAACTCACAGTCCTTCTCTCAAAGAAATTGCCTAAACAGGAGAAAAAATTCCCCTGCACACTCTTCTGCCCCAACTCAGCCATCAGTCTGTGACATCAAATCTCCCACCATTTATTTTTAAGAGCAGCCCTTGCATAGCAGCAGCTTCGTAACAATTCTTTGTAAGAACAATCTTCTCCAAAAAGGGATGCAGGAGCCAGAGAGCCACTCTTCACTGAACCTGGGATTCCAAAAGGCTCTGTTACCCAAACCTTTCCTTCGTACAAGCGCAGGTGAAAAGCCCTGAGCTGTGATGTGATTGCTGGGTACCCAAGGCTCACACGTGTGTCCCCAGGAAAGATGAGTGGGACAGAGCTGGAGAAACTCTGCCCCTGGGACAGGTCTGTCCTAAGGGTCCTACTTAAGCATCTACATTAAACATCTTCAGTGCATACATTCAGGCACTTTTAAGTCATTCCATGAATAAATCAATTCACTTGCACAACAGGGAAAACAGCCTAAAGATTTCATCAGCATTAAACTTCCAAGACAAAGAAGAAGCAATTATTGCTGCCTTTGAATAAAACATGTCCTTTTAGCAACACACAATGAGAATTTTTTGCATTGCTGATATCATAGGCCAAATCTGAATTCAGAATACAGAAATAGTGTCCAAGGAATATCCAATGCAATGCAACGCAAACTCCCCGGAAATTTTTCTTCAGCCATTAATCATAAATGCCAATGGCCCAGAGGCAATTTGACTAAAATGTGCACACTTTTCCAACATAAGCAGAACAATCCCAGAGGAACCCAATGTAAGGCATTTAAATCGAAGAATTCTTAGCAAGACTGATGCATTAATTTTGTTTAGACTGCCTTTCAAAGGAGCTGTTCTAGTGTCCCAGACCTGAAGAACACCATTAGGCAACACTGCCTTTTTTCTTCTGTAGTCTACTGTCTATTTAGACTACAAGTCAAGATGAACAATAATACTTTACTGTAAATTTAACCACTTTCTCCAGCACAGTTCAACTTCCATTTCAGTGGTTTTATTTATAGCAATTCCTGGCTTTATAACAGTGCTCCACACTGGAAATTTGCTATTCCAAGGCCGAAAGCATTCTTCCAAGCATTCCAGCCAACAGCTTTTGTGACCTCCCTCTATAAAATGCTGAAGGATTAACAGTTGTAAATGACCACAACAGCTCTTGGAACATCAGAGAAATCAGATGGAGTGTGGGATAGAAGTGCAATCTTGACAACAGCTCCTGCCTCAGCCCATATGACAATAAATGGCAAAATGAGAGAAATTCCTCCATATATTTATTAATTTGGATTTAGTTTTTAAAGTTTTTGTGCATAGCACGTTGCTTTCTTCTCATCCAGACACAGTTGCAGGAACCAGACAGGGTTTTTTTATTTTTTTAACACCTACCACAAAATTATGCAAAATTATTGCAAAATTATGCAAAATAATTTCCATGAAATCAATTATTTACTTTTGCACAACTCTGCTCTGCTGAAATAATATGAATGTCCAGCCCCAGTGACACAAGGAAGTTTATACACTGAGACCTTCTAAAAGGCACTAAAGCTACTTCACATGTCATATGGTCACAACTCAAGCAAACTATTCCTCTTTCAAAGTAACGAAGGAAGTAAAATCATAGAATCATAGAGTGGTTTGGGTTGGAAGGGACCTTAAGGATCCAATCCCCCCGCCACGGGCAGGGACATCTTCCACTAAACCAGGTTGCTTGAAGCCCCATCCAGCCTGGCCTTGAACACATCCAGGGATGTGCCATCCACAGCTTCCCTGGGTGATTTACGAAGTTTCTGAAGGCAGTCAAGTGTCAGGATTGGGAAGAGGAACCCATGACGTAAATTTTCAAAGCGATTATTCATTTTGGATGCTCCCATCAACCCCTCAAATGCATTGATTTTCAAAAAACACCTTCCTATAAAAATGAGGCTCTTACGAGGAATCACAAATTAATGACTGAGAAAATAAAGCTCACAGGAGCGTTTGTAGTTTTTAAGTTCAGCAACCCAAATTCACAGACATCTACCTCACAGGAGAAGACTAATCCTATTTCTTCCACAGCCCCTCCAGAGTGCTTACTACATCTTCTCTGTTCCTTCTGTCTCCAGGGGACCACAGTGCCTGGGCTGACTGTGGGAGAAGATGCAATAACCAAGGCTGTTGGAATGGGTTGACCCTACAGAAACCCAGGACAGCTGTCTAGCACCAGCTCAGCCCTCTGGGGCATTTTTAATGTGGATAACAGGACAGAGAGGAGTGGAAGGGCAGCCCCCACCGTGGGCCTGAAGGAAAGTGTCAAGGGAGACAGGGATGAGCCTCAGCCATCCAGGCTCCCCCAGCCACCAACAGCACGTTTTCGGGGAGCAAGCAGAGCTCTTTATGGTGTTTAGTCACTATTTGGGTGCAATGCCAATAAATTGGCTGCTTCAAAAAACAACAATGAAGGCCCTCAGCCCAAGGAGGGAAGCAGGAGTGCCACTGCACAGGGCAGGATCCAGGACAGAGCTGCCCCTGTTTTGGTTACCGTTGCTGGGGGACACATCCGTTGGGCCACGTCCTTATTAACCATGGAATAATCACAGTGAAGAATTTAAAAACACCTCGTACAAAGCAAAATCCCTGTGAGCTTCCACCACAGCGTCTCCTCCTCCGTGAATAAAACTCCTTTCTTAAAGCACCTATCCCTTGTTTAGCTTTGCATTTAATGAAGAGGAAAGATCAGAGACCATCACTAATTTACAAGACATGAGCCAAGATGTCAGTTTGGTTTTTGGCTGGCAATTAATAAAATGAAAACACGTGGAATACAGCCCTTCCTAAGCACATCCAGCTGCAGCCTTCTGAATGACTTTTTCAGCTGAAAGAATCAATTCAGTCAAGTTGCAAAATTAAGTGCTTGTTATTGCTTCAATTAAGCTAAACTGGAAAATTTCATAGAGTCATCTTTTACTATTTTCTTCAGAAATGAGATTCAATAAATTACCCCACACTGCTCCAAAATATTTAATTCAAAATGAATAGCAACAAACTCCTCAAAGGAGACCAAGACATGGATTCTCAAATTTCCATGTATCAACTTTCAAGAATCTAGACACAGGGAAATAAGATCTCAAGTCAAATTTACCTGACATCAAAGGAAGAAATTCTGAGAGGATGTAAAATTACATTGTTTCTTTTTCCAATAAATTATAGTTTTCATACTAGTAGTCTAATCTAGAAAAAACCAAAAGAAATCCAACAAAAAGGAAATACTAGGGATACGCTGGGAAGAACGAAACTAAACAAGTTCTGCCTTTCCAACCACACAAGTATGTTCAGCAGTGAAACATATTTCACATAATACAGGAAAGCAAGAGCAGCTATTAGCATATTCTGCCTTGGGAAGGTAGCAGGATACACTTAATAACACAGATGCCAGCAAGGATATGGGAAAACTTGTTACTTACTGTCGAGCACAGGTTTGCTAATTGACATTAGAGACATGGATTTGGTCAGTGGAGATGAAGCCGCAGAAGAACAGAAACCAAATCCTTGTGGCTGCGACGCCTGATGCGCCTGCAGAACAGAAAATAACCACACTGAGCAGACATGTCAAGAATGACAGAACCATCCCAATTTCAGATCCCAGTTCAGTGTTCACGTTTACCGAAAGTCTCACTCTGAAACAGTGAAAAATTTAAACAGCTCCAGCAAAAAGTAATAGGTGGGAAATGCAAGTACCCCAAAAAATCAGTGCTACACAGGTGAAATGCAACACTTTCTTTTAAGTGTAAGACAACTAATTATGCAACAGAGAGACTCTGGCCGCTTGATTCTCTTTCAAGATATTACAAGACAGATATTGTTAACTGTCTGATGGTCACTGGAATTACTGCCGTGACTCCAACTCCTCAGCATAACTTGAGTGTGGTTCAACATGGTAAAAGAAATCCAAGGCTTAGCAGTGTGTTCCCCCAAAATGCTACTCCCCAAAGCAAGAGAAGACATGACAGTTGTGGCATTACAGCTCGACAGGCCAGATCTTGTAAGACCCATTTACTGCCTTGTTGTACAGTAGTAACAGTGTGAGGTAAACAGACTGGATGGTTAATGATTCTGACATGAACCCAGAAAACACTATGGCTGAAACTTCCAACTCTAGGCTACTCAACATTTTCTTAATATGCAAAATAGTAATTGCATATTAAGAAAATGTTGAGTAGCAAAGAAATCATTACTTGGTACTTGTGTGTATTTCAAGAGTGCAAAAGGCAGCATAAGCATTAATTGCAGAAGGAATTTTTCATTCAATCAACACCTTTGCTTGATAAAACCCCTATATTTGTGCTAAAAATTACATAATTTTTCCATAATTACTCATGCAATCAGTGAAAGAAAACTGGGAAGTTTCTTGTTCTCACCTAAGGCTTTGCCCATCAACTATGTTGCCCCAAAGAACCAAAGAGCAAATTAAATACAGCTGGAGATTCCACCATGTTAAAGATGGAAGATTTTTAGTATTTTATATATATATATATATACAGACATACAGGGTGGAAGCCTTTGTGAGACTGTCACTTGGGAAAATTACTTTCAAAATGCAGATGTAGCATTTTCCTGACATCTAACAAGAGCTGGACAGCTTTACCTGGTGAT
The DNA here is from genome assembly GCA_013396735.1 of Grallaria varia. NCBI lineage: Eukaryota > Metazoa > Chordata > Aves > Passeriformes > Formicariidae > Grallaria > Grallaria varia. The sequence continues at coordinate 110,914 of VWZG01003887.1, read as the reverse complement.
TGTAGTCTCTGATTTCTCCTTGCTCCAGTTCTTCCGTGAGCAGGACCAGGGACCCGCACTGATTGCTGGTGAGCGGGCTCTGCCTGAGGTCTTTGGAGCTCAGAGAAGAAGCCTCCAAGTTTGTAGAGGGCTTCTTGTTCTCACCAGAGTCTCCAGCAAGGCCTTCTAGGCTGTAACTAAAGAGAAAGCGCAGAGGTTAGATGGTGACAAACTCTTAGGGAGCAGTGCCTTTCAGCACAGAGCACCTCCAAGTGTAAAACACAGGGCAGTCACTACCTGAAGTGTGCAGGGAAATGCAGATGTCACTGCTCAACATGTTACTTCTATTTTCTTCAGAGCAAAGAGCAGCACCTTTGTGCTTCTAACGAGACACAGCAGTTGCTTGAATGACCATTCAAACTCCTGGTCAATAGCCTTTCCTACTGTTTTTTTCCCCTCTTCTTCTTGAGCAGTGCACAGGAAAATCCAGAAACATCCCTTCTAAAGATTTTGGTATTTCCATATATTCTCTTTTCTAGCCTTTTACTGAGCTATCCCTTGGAATAAAGTCATCCAGACTAAACTACCTTGTATAGCACAGAGCTGCCTGTCCTGGACCAGCACCCCTCCCAGCAGCCACATCAGCTGCTGTAACATTGATCTCTGTAGCTACTGAATCAATTCTAAAACTTGCCACTGCATGAAGTTTTGGCACTGATAAGATCCTTCTTTTTGCCAAAGCTGGTTTCTTTTCTACCTTTCCTGTAATCTTTTCCCTGAATTTAATAAATGTTGTCACCCATTCTTTCCCATGGGACTATTTAATCTGGTAAATCTTGCCCTAATGTTCTGCTTCTGACCCTCTCACTCGTTATGCCCAAGCACCAACAAACCCACTGAAATGCCAGTGTGGGATCATGTGCAAGCTTTACAGATTCACCCCCTGGTACATGAGCACAACTCCATCACTAACACTTGTTTTGAAACTCACTAAATCCTCCAAGGTCTGCCCTGGATTTATATCCCAACGTGAGGCCAATCGTGACACCTTAGTGGCCAACAAGCTGACATGTAAACGAATGAAAGGGAAAACACAGTCCAGACTGTACAAATGATTTAAACAACCAGAGGAGCTTTAAATTCAGGTAGACTTGCAGAGTGGTGATTAATGATCTGGAGTCCCTTAGAAGCATTGAGTGGCTGATAAATATGCACCTTGAAAGCAAAAATTGCAACAAACATTGAATAAGATGATTTAGTATATTAAAAATATTTTTTTCATGGCAATTAATAAGACAAAAGGCTGGCTGAAGCATTTCTAATTTAATCCGCTTTAGGAAGAATGCAACTCATCAATGTGTAATCACAGCAGGCACTAAAAAGTTTATCCTAAAATACCTGTAGAGAGAAATCAGTCCCATTTCTATTGATTATTTAGAGCAGAGTATTTTTTTCTTACTTCCCAAGGTGGTAACAGGTAACAGTGATGGTACACAGGGCAGAAAAAAATTATGTACTTGTGACAAAACCAGCTAAAACCTACAAATATTAGCTCATAAAATAGTTATCAGTGGGCGATACTGATCTGTAGTTTGCTGATTGGAGCATACAGACCAACACCATAATTAAATCTGTAACAGGAAGGACGGATTAACTTTAGATTTTACTCTTCAGAATAAGAGTTCAGTAGTTCTAGTCACAACCAGCAAGAACAGCCAGAGGAAATGTTAACAAGCTATAAAATCTGAGGGACTGGCTTCCAAGCAATATTATGGGTAAAGATGTGACCTGCAAACATCAATCTCAACTCTTGTGACTTTCTACAGAAGATGCAAGCTTTAAGTGCCTGGGTAATTTTCATCCGTGGTGATCAGATTCGTTTTTCATAGAAGGTTTTACATGATTAGTCTCTTTGAAGAAAAAAACAGATCTTTCAATTCACAAAGAGCAGGTCTGTATGAACTTAAAACCTTTATGAGACTGATCTGGAACAGAGCAGCGCTGAATCACATTTAATCTTGTTCTGATTCTCTGGCTGACACAATTATCACTATGATCATTGCTGAGGAATAAACATGGCCTAAAGTCATCACAGAACAGAGCAGCTCAACCCAACAGTGCAGCTTCTTTAATGCTGGAGGCCAGTGAAAAGCAGCCACCACCTTCACCTGCACCCCAGCTCAGAAGATCCATTCCCAAGACTTAATTGCTGAGAAAGCAGACCAAGCAAACGAACACGTGCACGCTTCAGCCAGAGCAGCGGTGGGAGAGGCGAGAAGCTGACAACAGGGGGTTTGCAGTGCTCCTTTGCTGCTGCAAACCATATTTATTCATACTGTACCTTCTACAAGCAAAGTCAGGACCCATGGCAATGTACTGTACGCCTGAGGGACACCAGCTCAAACTAGGAACATCAGAGGAGGCAAAGAAAGGAAAAGGGCAGTGATTATTGGATTGTTACGGAACAGGGGAATGGTAAAAGACTCTCACGCTTACATATCTTGTAAAAAACCCCAACCAGTAAACTCAAAAACAATGCAGTAGCGTATCCCTGGTTGTACAAACACACCACAGTGCCCCAGATGCCCAAGGCTCCCTGTGCACAGGTAGCAGGACAGCACATGCTTCCCCCAAACCAATCCCACTGGTGTACAATGCACTGGAGAAACCACTCCTTATGGAGAGGAAAGATTTTTTTTTTGAAAAATATGATTGAAACATACCAAAGCCAATCCTGCACAAGTAATCACACACAGCCCTTGTGTTAGTAATGATTAGTATTTTTCTGGTAACTCTCACCCTCAAATCCAAAAAAAGAATCCCTTATAGATACTTAATAGTTTAAGTCTCTTCCACAGATACATTAACAACCTCAGGCTACGCTTGGGAAAAATAAGGGGAGAGAGGGAGGGAGAGGGAGGGAGACATATTCTTAAAAGCTGCACAGCAAGTCAGTGAAAGAGGCTGCAAGTTAAAAACAGGATCATCTTACTGTTAAGTTGGGATTAAATGTGACTAGAAAACCTTTCAGCTCCCATAATCCCAAAAGAGCCCCAAAGTTGCATCATGAAAGACATAAGAAATGCAAATAAAGAATGCAAATATTATGGTTTTTATTTTAAACACTGCTTTTGTTATTTTTGCTCTGTCAGCTCATGGCCCAATTGTAGGTTTTGCAGACACAGAGAAATCCATCTTCTTGTCAGCTATGATACATAAATGATCCCTAAATCCTGGAAAACCTGTCCAGGAAACACATCGTCTGAAGGGAATTTTGCATCAGCAAAGATCTGCCAGAGGAGCACTGCATCAGTGCTGCTCCCAGCCCCTGGCCTGTGATCCACACAAGGAGAGGACATGGCCAGAGAATGCTTTGCTCCAGGACAGGAGCCTACAAAAAGGGCAGAACAAGTCTAAGCATCCCTGGGCCAGGAACTGTGAGTGTCAGAAGCCTCCAAGGGCACAGAGGAAGGTTTAAACACACTGATTGCTTCATGCCAAGTCCTCACACAATATTGGAAATATTCTGGAAGGGTTTGATGGTTTGTATTCAATGGTGGAGTTCAAATAACTGATACCCGTTTTATAAAGGATGATAATTGGGAAGTAAAAGGATGGAAGAAGAGGAGCCATATTTTCACAGGAGGAAGCCTGAAAGTGGTATAAGATCTCAAAGAAGGAAAAAAACCCTTTGGCAAGTGGAAAGCACTCTTGCAGAATCACAGTCCTGCTGGGGAGCCACCCACAATGCGTTTGCAACACCATAAAAAACAAACAAGATCAATGCAGAGCATACAAAATGACTCTACAGAAGACAGCCTGGGGAAGGGGGATGAGCTGTTACCTACATCAGCCTTGTGGGAGAGCAGAAACTGCTGGAATCAGTTTCAGGGGCTGCTCTGCAGGTGGGGTTAGAGAGGATGACACCAAAATGGTTGGGAGGTCAGAAAAAGAGAGAGGGTGCTTATGAGAGAATGACCACACATTTCAGATAAGACTAGGGACTTTAGGTTGTTATGTGAGACATTTTCTTTATTCTATGTGTAAGCTCAGTATTTCAGGATATTTTGACTCTAAATACTAACATGTCCTACAGAGGAGCCTTAAGAGAAGACAATAAAAAGATGCTCATTTGCATCAGCTAAGAAGAGGAGTACTGCACTGCTTCCTGCAGAGCACAGTGATGCAAAGAGAGTGGCTTCCTAGAAATGAAAAAGTGTGTTGTTTCTTGTGCTTTTTTTATCTTGACTCTTTAAGAGCTCTCTCCTGAACTGTACAGCACTGCTCATAGGGCTTCATTCATGCTGAGGCATGATAAGGCATAACATCACGGTAACATCTTTTTCACATGTGGAAATGTGGTAGGTTGTTTACACACACATCATCCCATCCATTTCAAGGGAAGTGAAATACTGAGCTAACCTGCCACAGGAGGAGAGGTAGCAGGCTGTGGGAGATGAGAAGAGGAACCACTGGAGAGGAGAGGTTAAACTGCTCTCTGTCCTTTAGCCTAAAATGTCTAAGTGCAGACAGTCCACATCTGCTGTGCCAAAAATTAAGTGTCCTGTTTTACATATTAATAGACAACAAAGGTTAAGTGAGTGAAAATGCCTATCTGCATGATGGAAGAGGATTCGAAAAAACACGAAGGTTTCTACAGAGAGGAAAAACTCATGGAAGAGAAAAACACACCTTGTTTCCTATTTTTTTAGGAAGATTTTTAGCAAAATTAAAGCCATTTAATTCAACCAGCTGAAGATCTGCAGAATGTTCTCCAAATCAGAGACTGTGTCTGATCCATTCCCTCCGCACATGCCCCTTCTGCAAGTCTTGCCAGGAGTCTGATGTGCTTTAAATCCCAATCACACACATGCTCCCAGGTAAACTACTTTTAACACAACTCCAAATCTTACACATGGCAAAGGCCAACTAAATGATGCCTGAGATTTCTGCAAGTTATTAACACATCATCCTGGAGAAAATGGCTTGAGCATGTGCTCTGTGGGGCACAAAAACTGCCCTGGGTCAGGCTGGAGAGGGAAAGCAGCCAAGCGCGATGCACAGCTCTAATGATTCCAGAGGTACTAAGGGTTTGCTAACATGACAGTATGGAGTTAGTAGACATTCAAACACAAAACAGTTAGTCACGTTAGTTGGGTTTGTACCTTCTCCTATGAATGGGAGGCTTCTTTATACCATCCCCCAGAACTCGCATTGAACTGAAAATGAATCATGAAGAGTGGTCAGCAGCTTGAATGGAAAAAAATGAACAAACGGCAGCTAAAGGATTAATATCCCTGACATACAAACAGAAGGAATGGACATACAGGGAAAACACTAAATTAAATACTAAAGGAAGTAATGAGTTTCTGTGTTCCTCCTCTCTTTTACAAATAAATCTGGGTTTTGGTTCTTGCATTTTGCACAGGAAGAAGGTTGCACAGGTACTGACCACGTTGTAACTTTGCTGCTCTCAAAGCCAGGTCAGTTTAAAATTTAGATAAAGCCAAACTCTTTGACAGAAGCTGTTGGCAACAGTGATTAAGACCAGCTCCAGTTTTGCAGTGCTTAATCCACCAGTGAAAACCAGGGGCGTTTCTTCCCGGCCGGAATGTTAAACACACTGCAGCATTGTTGAAAGACAGGCATTTCAAATCTGCTATGAATGTCAGGAATTAACCGAAGGATGAACATCCTTTTGTGGCAGCCTTGTTAGTTTTCCTTGTATTTTTAATAGCAAAATGTAGACACGAGGATTATCTGTGAAGGGCATTTGAGCAGAGAGGGGAAGCGGAGGGGAACTGAGCATCTTTTCAGATTTCATTTAACACTATGACATTTTTTTCTGATCTTTTCTGTGAATAAACTTTTATGCTTGTACCTCTAACAAAGAGGTAACATGAAACAGTGGAAAAGACCGAATCCTATACAAGGCCGACCTTTTTCTGTAGGCTTTTTGGGTCCTGTATCAACAGCTCTATTTAAGCTTGACTTAGCTGTATTTGTCATGAGGGGAAAGACTATTCTTGCTGTGGATGGGGGCTGGACCAGGCTGCAAGTCCTTTGCAGGGACAGGATGCATCTCTCAGAGTTCAACTGATGGTGCAGTCTGTAATCCCATTCCTCTTCCTGGCTCCAGAGCTCAGTTCTAATCCACGGTCTGGTTTTTGTGGTAATTACAGTTTATTTGTAATTATAGGCAATTACACTTCTGCCTGTTTAGTGAGTGCAACCTGCTCACCTACTGAGCAGAGAAGTGCCACGGGTGCCCAAGGGAGGATAGAGACCACAGACAAAGGGTGGCAGGTGGTGGGAGGAGGCGGGAGCAGCAGAGATCCAGCCCATCAGCAGGACAAACCTTGGCTGAGGCTCATGCTCCATGTTACTTCACTTCAAAGGTTTGCAAAAGTCAAGTTACAATAAGGGCTTTTTCCCTTTAAATGGAGAAGTATCTACTGCATGTGAAATAAATGAATAAGGAAACACTCCAAATTTAACTGATTTCTATGAAAGTCACTTGTTTGTGCTTCACTTCCTCAGTATTTGTTGCTGCTCACTAAGCAACCAGTCTCAACATCACAACAGCTCTGTACGAAAAGAACAAAGAAAACCAGAAAACAACAACCCAAATAATTCAAATTCCTTTCTAACAGAAGCATAAAAACAAACATGAACCAAATCAACACCATAGACCCACCCATCTTTTCTTTTTTAATTAACCTACGTGACAGCTATCCTCATGTAGCCACAGCTGTATCTGAGAACATATGAGAACAATTACTGTTCCTCTAACTCAGATTTTCTTACATTTAAAATTAATGTATTTTTCCCTTATCAGAAACAGCCTCCAAATTTGATGCAGCAGAATTTAACCCCATTTGTTCAGTGTTAGCAGTGATTGCCAGCTATGCAGCTTATTACCCTCAGAAATCCTTATGCAACAGGTCCTACACTTAAAAATAAATCTCTCCAAATGAGTTTATGACTTGATGGACTCATCATTAACCTGCAGGTATGCCTTATGCTGACTCTTTTGTAGCTTTAAAAAGACAAGTACTACTTAATTTATGTAAATATTACTTGAGGACCAGGAACGAAGCCCCAAAAAGGTGACAGTGGTAGAAAACAATAATACAAGCTCTTTCACCCTATATTACTTAGAGAGTCCTGAATGCTTTTCACCATTGACTTTAAAACCTGAAGGGTCCTCCCTTAGTGATACCCACAGCTCCTAATGTGTGAAGGATGCATACATTCTTGATGGGAGGCTGCTGCCTCTCCCTGGATTATCCAAACAGGTTAATAACAATTTACCAGGAATCCATTGTGAGTGGCCAGTTTTAATTCAATGCCATCCATCACCAAATGCAAAGGCTCCTTTTATGTTCAGAGCAGACCCATGGCCATCATGACAGCAGTGGGCAGACAGAGAGCTGTGTGATGAGCTGCAGGGAGGATACAGCACCCTGGCCTTCCTGAAACAACTCATTTTTAATGCTCTGGAAGCATTATAACATAGTAAAAACATTGGTCAAACCTCCACTGGATTCACAACATGCAGGGTTTGACCCCAAGTGTCCGGCAGCCCCAATGCTGAGCATGGTAGGGAACCTCACACCAATCACTGCTTATTGGACTGCACCTTCCTTTACTTCGTCTTCCCAATGAGAAGCAACTTTCCTTCCCACAGTCACTTGGCACCAGCATCTACACGTTCACGTGGCTGTTACACCTCTCCCTCTTGTATCTTCTGAAGGAACAATTGGGAAAAAGTCTCTTTTGAATCCTCCTGGACACCACCGGGACATTGGTGATGCATAAGGTGGGACTTACTGTTCACAACAGACTGAGGTGGAACCAATTCTGTGACACAGGGCTGACCCATCTCACCACTGTGAAGAGCCTCCACACCATTTTTTAAAATCCTGGTGCCTGTGCTATGTCTGAATACAATCAGAGCAATAATGGCCATGTTTATTTTGTGGTCAATGAGATTTAACACTCTGATAATTCCCTTAGCAAAGCCCTTCATATAGAATGCGGTGATGACAGTTCTAATGGAAGGCCTGTCTCAAGGTAACTCCATTTACTCTGGAAAGCTCAAGCATACTGTAGGTATTAAGTACTTTAATCCTGAAAGTCAATTTAAGAAAAACAAACAAACGTATGTTAGACTGTCTTCACCCCGTTGAGTGAAAAAGAAATAATCAGAAGTGACGTCCTCGTTCTTCTGTTTCATCACGCCAAGCCTAAAGCTCAAATAACTATGCACGAATAGGTGCACAGGAAATCAAAGCAGCTCTGCACTCACCTCCTCTGGTTTATTTCTGCCTCATTGCTGGCATTCTTCCCGGGCCCCCAGCTGTGCCGACGGAAGGGAGACAGTGGCCGCATGGAGTTGCGTAGGACGGAGGAATGAGCAGGCACGTCCGTGATGCTGTCCAGCTCCTCTTCCTTCTCTCCTCCCTCGGAGGACTCCATGTTGGTGCAGCTGCCATCCAGGCTGTGCCTGTCCTTGGGCTGGGCGAAGTTCACTGTCGGTGGGAAGGGAAGGGATGTGTCGCTGCCCAGGGATGAGTTCCTTTCCAGGGACATGGTGTCATCTGCAGAGGAACTGGAGCTGGTGATATCACATGCAGACTGTTCCTCTTCAGGCTGCTGTGGGCAGGAAAAATTAAAGATATATTGAAATAGAATGAGAGACTGATTTGGCGTGGAAGGGGCCTTTAAAGACCATTTAGTCCAAAACCCTTGCCATGGGCAGGGACTTTGCTCACTAGATTAGGTTGCTCAAAGTTTCATCCATCCTGACCTTAAATGCTTCCAATGAAGTGAAAACACTTAACATTTTAAATAAAAGCAACTATTTTACATTTCACACAAGCTGAGAGATTTGTTAGTCAACAACAAAAGGCAAATTAACCATCACAGAACCAAAATTTTTGTTCTCAAAAAGTTCTCAAAAGAGGGTCAAATGTTCTGCAGGGTGATCTCTCCCACCCCACCAGTCCCCGGTCTCCATAACCCTGGTCTCTCAGCTCTGGTCTCGGCTTCTCTGCCTGCCTTCCTCTCCCCAGCCCCACGTTTCATCCTGCACAGCAAACCCTGTTCCTCTCACCATTTCTGGCTAAACCTGTTATTGATCAAGGTGCCATAAAACTGCCAAAGGTTTACTGAAAGCGAGTGATGGGGAACTGGGTCATCCCAACTCCAGATGACAAACTCCGGCCTCTCCTGAGACTGGGATAGGCTCATAGAGCTCAAGACCCATGCACTGTTCCACTGCATTATGCAGCACAAAAGGGACAATTTGTAGCAGAAAACAGACAGAAAAAAATGAAAGCTTAAATCCCCATCCCCTGCTACTTTCCATTAAGCAGAAAGTTAATACCAGGGTTTGCAGCATTTTTCAAATCCAACTGTAATTGAAAAATACTATCCTACAGGATCAGTCTCCCTGTATTACAAGTCTCGAGTCATACTGCAATTTTTGGGTTTAGTTTGCTCCAAAAGCAGTATGTAGAAGCCAAACTGGTTCTCTTTGGCCCAAGGCCACGTGCTGACCATACAGCCTGAGAAGAGCCCGTGCGCATTCTCTGTTCCCCGTGGCCAGCATAAAACACACCAGCATCTCTCTGACACCACCTCCAGCCTGAAACGGTGTTTGCCCTGAGGGACCCACATGGGAAGTTTCAATTTATCCTCCTGCAGAGCCCTGCCTGTATCATTTAAAATAACCACCCTCGGAATGCTCTGTCAGGCCACAGACAACAGGCTATTCAGCAAAGCCACAGCGGGTAATTGTCCTCGAGCAGGGGGCACTGGAGGAGCTGCAGACTGTCAGCTCTCCTTTGGCAGAGGACAACGGGATACAAAACCCCATTCCCAGAGGGAGAGATGGGCATCAGAACCCAACGAGGGCAGGATGAACAGGAGCAGTCCTGAACTCAGATCCCACCCCCACTGACTTTGTTCGACCCCAGCAGTGTCAAACACTCCAGAGACCTTTGCTTTTCTGGGCTTTTTTTTCGATGGGCACACATTATAAGCTAAAAACTTTTTATTTAACTGAATAAAAAGAAACTGAGATGTTCAAAAAATGTTCTAATCAAATATTTCACCATCTAGGGGGAAGCCCTGTTTCATGCTTAGCTATTTTTTATTGTTATAAGTTTGTATTTATTCTTATAAGTTTAACACACTTATGTTCCTAAGAGGGTTTAAATAAATGCTGTCACATTATTTCCCTTCTTACATCCATCAAAGGGAAGCAGAGGAAAAAAAAAAGACAACATCCATAGCACAACACCAAAGAACAGTACACCTTTTAACACAAAACATTAAAAAACACACTAAAAATACATCCCTACAAAAACATTAATTCCATGGTATAGTATGTCAAATATTAACTGATTTTTTTTTAAACTAATAAACTATTGGATTTGACAGATTTGAGTAGGAAGTGCAGGTTAAAAGAAAAGGGAGCTGAAATGGATGCCCTGTGAAGTTTTTGATGTCATTTGGCATGATTCAAGATAATCTGATATCTGTGTGAGTCAGGATGAGAACTTACTGAATTGCCTGAATACAGACAAATTGAGTAGTCATTATGCGGGTAACACTCCTGCAGCAGAGGAATCAGTCTGCTTCACTTTCATGAGACAGGAAAATACTGTCAGACATTAGGTCAGGTTGGAAGGGTCTTTGAACAACCTGGTCTAGCAGAGGGTTAGAACGAGATCATCTTTCAGGTCCCTTCCAACCCAAACCATTCTAGGATTTTATGATTGGGGCAGCACAGCAGGAGGGGAGAGGACTGTCCCTGAGCTGTGCAAAGTACGGGACAGTTTGGAAACACTCAGTTTGGATGCAAATCTAGTAACAATAGTGCAGAAGACCAAATTATATGGTGAGAAATTAGAGTAAAAAAGAGGAATTTTTATATCCCAGTTGAAAATACTGCTCCAGTTAAAAACGCAGAACAAAACCCACTTCCCTAACAAGGAAGATTTAGGGTTTCTATTGTAAAATGCAGTTCAAGGAGATGTTTGAAAAAAGGGAAATACATTTGGTCCATTTCAACTTTTACCTTGAGCATCAGACTGACGACAGAACATAATAAACAATCCCCTTGAACTTGTGACCCATGCTTATTCCTCTAAAAATATTCTGCCTTCATTTCAATGATGTTTTTGTTTTGGGGTTTTTATTTTAAAACAAAGAAAACAGTTAATATGAAAGAGATCTTTGTCTGCAAAATGCCAAATGTGGCTGACACATCTAAAACATCTATATTGTAGTCACCTCTGCAAAAAATGAGCTATCTGGCCAAGGGCCAGTAAATATGCATTGCTCTTTAATCCTACTTGAGTAAGAAAACACACTGTTTGCTGAACAGAAATAGTTCTCTAATGTGTTTTATTCCTACAGGAAAAATGAAACATTAAAGAAACATGAATTTTCTTCAAGTTAGGCTTGCTAGTTTGCACCTCAGCAAATGCAACCCTTAACTGTGACCATAAACCTCATGGCTGAAAAGAGCTTTTACAGACATAGTCTAATGGGCATTTTCTTTCCTCAGAAACAGCACTTGATTAGAAGCTAGTAAGAAAAAAAACCTGATAAGGCATAAGAGTGACCATTCTGAGAAAGAAAGCACGTGCTTCTTCATGAATAGGGATAAGGGAAATCACTGGATTGGTTGCAGTATAAGATAACTTCTTCAGCCAAATCCCTCCACTGTAGGAGGTCCTGATAAGGGGAATTAAAAATTCTTTCAATCATTTCCGTCATGACAACATGCAAAGTGCTGAGACACAAACTCTCTGTCCGCTGATCTTCCATGTGACAAAGGCATGAAAGGTGCTGTATTATTTTAAAAAAGAAGATGAAAAAAATTAAACTTTTAGTCCTGAAGTTTACTTGGAGTACCACTAAAGGGGCCAACATATTTGGTGGGTTTGATATATAATCCAGCAGAGTCAATTTTTATTTGGACTTGCCTATTGCTCCCGGTTGCCTAAAATGAACCTCAGTAGTGGCCTCCTATTAATTCATTACCGTAACTTCTATGATTTGGAGTGCAGGAGCCCCCCTGGTGAAAGTCATTCTGTTCAGACTTTTATTCCTTTAGACTTGTATTTTCTTCATGGCTGTTGGGGTTTTTTGTTTGTTTGTTTTAATAAAGAAAACAATAATTCTGAAAAAAGCTAAATATTTATGTATTTGTGTATTTCCTTGAGCAAACCAAAACAAAAGCAGAAACTGAACAAAATTCAAGAAGCTGAGTTGCAGTCCCTTCCTTTGGCAATGATCTGTGGGTTCCTGACTCCCTTCGACTGAATCATTTCCCAAGAGACACATCAAAAATCTTCCCAGTACCGCTGGATTTCAGTGGCAGGTTAAAAGTTAAGATGAGCAAAGCGCATGGGCTCCACCCCAGGATGTTGCCAGATGATTGTGAGAAATGACCTTATGCAGCCTTAATCATTCAAGAAGGAGGATGCTGCAAAGCCTGCCCAGATGGCTGTCTGAGACAGGGAAGGAAAAGCAGGATGATGAGGATATGGGAATGAAGCGCTGACCCAAAAAAAATAAAACATTTTGCTGAAGCCACAGACTTGGAAACAATTTCTGGATCTCAGTGACAGACTCTAAAGTCTGAAAAAATGGGGCAGGTTTTAATGCTAAAGCTCCCTGAACCCGGCAGCTCGTGTTACACAGCTCAGCACACATCCTTCAGCAAGAAAAAGAAGAGACGAGCTCAGGAGAGGGCAAGGAGGTGGTAAAGAGCACACACCAAACGCCAGGGACAGCGTAAGGCACCTGCACATTTTATGACCCTGCAGACTCCAATTCTTCAAGGTCCTGGGACAGAACCAGGGCTTACAATCTATGAATTTCAAGTGATGTCGACAGAAGACAAAGATCTTGGACAGACAATGGCTTGTTCTTCCTACAGTGCTCGTATGAAGCAGTTAACAAAGAAGGAGTTATTTCTACACTAAAAACCCCAACTCTTGCAGACAAAAATTCAGCTCTTGCTCCATAGAAAGGAGAAACAAGAACAGGACTAGTAATAACAATAACCATCATGATACTGAAAAGTTTGAGATCCTCTTTTTGTTCATAAACATATTCTCTCTCTTCCCAGTTTGATATGGAAATTGTACTATTTAACAGGTTTATAACTAATCAACTATGACATGCATCTTACAATATTTTTCAGAAGAAAGATTACAGCCAGCACCTATTTTAGTGGTTATTAAAAATATTTACGATTTGCATTTCTACCAGCTGGGCTCAGTAGTCTAAAACTAAAAAAGATTTAATTAAGGAACAAGCTCACAGCACTAAATTAGTGTTTCTGGTCCTTCTAGAAATAACTAACTGTAGAAAAGATACTCAGATAAATCCTGAGAAAGGAGACAAGAATCAAATTAGTCAGCCAAACGAAGACAAATTAAGCGACTGAGGTTGAGATTAGCTTTGAATAACTTCCTAAACTCAACTCAGGAACCTTTTGAAGCCATTTGTAGACAAATTCTGCAATCCACTGCATAATGAGAACAATGCAAAGGCTGCCAAATTAAGAAATTCTCTTTCTACAAAGAAAAAAAAGTCCTCCCTCTGCTCTCTCTCCACCGGGTACAGAAGATCTGCTTTTCCCACCACCTCCTCCTTTCCCTGCAGCATCCTCACTGTGTAGCAGTACCTATTCTTTTTCCATTTTAGTTTTCATTCTTGCATTTGGCGAAGGAAAGTTTCCACACAAAAAAGGGAAAAAAAAGCTAAAATTTGCTACGTTCCCACAGCACTCTTCTCCTACACAGCCCCAAACAGGCATTAAATCAAGCTCAAATAGCAGTCGGCTGTTGCAATTTGTGCCCCTCTACACAAGAAAACTGAAAACAGTCTGCTCTGACAAACAGCCTTATATTCCCACAATCCAGGGTCCCGCATCCCTTTGAGAGTAAGATGGGAAAGGGTGAGGCTGGTGAGCTCTGTGCCCTACCACATGCATTAAGGATGACTTTACTGTTCATTTATAGCACATGATATCACTTAGCCTGGGCTGTGGTGTTTCCCGTCCTGCTGGAAAATATTTGCCATCATCCGATTTGATTTCAGCAAACAGAATTCTGTTTCATTTGAATACATTTCTCTGAAAGCAAGTCTGAAAGATACTCCTAAACTTTAGTTTTTCAGACCAGGAGCTGTGTCTGCTCAAACAGGTGAGCTGGAGCTGAACCAAAGTGCATGATCCCATGGAGACCAACCTGATGGCTGCTCCAAAGAAGGTTCACATCCCCTTTGATTCTGCATCGCTGTATTCTTTCTGGGTGCTTTTTCAACATCTACTTATGGCAAGAAGAATATAAATTACCAGCAAGATGATTCTTAAAGAGCAAAAGCCTAATAACCCTCTGAATAAATTCAGGCTGCTCTGACGCAGAGGCAAAAGACCGATGTCAGAGGGAGGCATCCTCTGCTCAGGAGATTGTCACTCAGGTCTCTCCCACTCCTCCTTCTCAGTCATGAGCAACACAAAGGGCACACGAATGACTAAGGTTAGTAATGATTTCTGTTGTTGATTTTAAGTAAACTTGGAAACATTTTTTTTCTACTTGCATGCAAACAGGCATCAGAGGTAGGTCACCCAGGCAACAAAACTATTCCCTGGAATTGGCCTGAAGTATTTAGAGTGAGTGTTTCCTTCCTATCACACTGAATTTACAGAAAAACACCGGTTCCTCTGAGAATTACAGTACACAAATCTGGAGGTGTCAGCACAGAGGTCATCGTTTGCTGGAGAAAAGCTCTTTGTTACAGGGGTTGAAGAAGGATTTCATATTGTCTGTGCAATCCCTAATGACCTTGCAGGAAAATCCACCTTTTCAACTATTCCTCTGGTGCCTGATTTACTTTTGGACAGACAAAATTACTTTCAGTTTTTTAACACTCAGAGCTGCAGTTTTTTGAATTCTGCTGCAAGTAAATATATCCCTCATGTTGCTGCATCTGAGGAGGAGACCGGATCCTTCCCATCTATTTCGTTCCAGGATAATTGTTTCCAGGTTTCTAATTCACAAGTGAAACAGAGATGATCAGCATTTGCAGTATGGGTATATCAGATCAGGCCTCAGAGCGTTTTTAACCATATCCCAACAAGGCTTTCCTACCTTTCCAAAGACAAGGTCTTCCATCCCATCACCAGCCAAGGGGAAGAGGTCAGACTCACTCCCAGACTCTCTTTTAAGACCACCCTGTGATGAGGCACAGACACCACTCAGCCCATCCTCCAAGAAGTTCTCACACTCTGTGGAAGGAAAGCAGAAAGTTACAACCTGAAGCTTTCTGTAGCATCCACACATCCAACTCACAAACACTCTGCAAATTCCAGGATTTAAAACCAACACTACACACATCTTTGTAAATTGTGCTACCCTCCGAAAACCATGTGTGCAAGTTCTTAATTTATTCAAGAGTTTAAAACTCCTTTTTAATGCACCATTAAAGCCCACGGTGCAAACTGAAATTCAGCATGAAACAGCCATAAATACTTGTAGCTTAAGGTGCTGATAAATATGCTACATATCAGGTATCCCACATGGTGCATAACGGGATGTTTCCCATCGATTGCAACAACTGCAAAATCAGATTCATATTCAATAAATATAGAAATGTAAAACTTGACAGTATTTAATTTCTATCTCAATTAAAGAATCAATTCCCTCTAAATGCCAAGGTGATGTTAATCTGTATTGGGATGATTATTTCATTCCTTGTCTGACACTTCTCACTGAAAAAGCACTGGTGTGACTTCAATGACAAGCTTTACTTTCTTAAGATTCAAAAATTAGGTGTCTTTTTAAAAACTCTCAGCTTTCATAACTCCTGACATTGAAATGTAAGCATGTTGCATCTCTTTCTCTCAAAGGCTTCCAGTTGTTTGCACTGGGTTGATCAGCAGCACAGAACTAGACTGCAGCCCCTGTAAAAGCCCTTCCTTTCCAAAACCCCTGACAGACAAGTATTTGCACAAAAAAAAAAAAGCCTGTATAATATTTGTTCAGTCTTCAAAAAAGTATAAATTACAATTTTGGCAATAACTGAACATTCTTTGTTCCCAGCTCAAAATATTTTGTAATTATTAGTAGTTTCTCATAAAAAAGGAAAGGTGTTACTTTGCAACCTGCTTTAACAGAACAGATCCCAAAATGTGCTCTCCTGTCTGAAGAGGAGCCAGGGCAATAAAATTCACTCTTAAATTACACCTGACTAACTCCATCCTTGGTGATGTCAAGCTTAAACATCAATGCAAGGGCGACAGGTTTGGGTAGCTTGAAGTCACTGCTTTCCCTTCCCCATCCTTACTGAACCTGTGCCTGACAGCACCTATCAGACACTCCAGCCACATCCCAACTGATGGGAGTGACTCCACTGCTGCAGAAAGTAATATTACTGTGACAGTGGTGGGGCTGTCCCCATTTAGGGCAGGGGGAGCCGGAGCCAGTCGGAAATCCCATTACCCCATAGAGGAGTTTCCACACCATGGAGAATTGGAAAAGCACTTATTGGATGGTGCAGCTGCTCCTGCTCCCCTTTCGGTAAACCTGGAAAATCTGAACTGCTTTTCCATCACTGAGGGGGAGAAGGGAGGGGGAAGAGAAAAAGAGAGTGGGAAAAAAAAAAAAAAAAAAAAAAGAGAAGGGAAAAGCAAAGAAGTGAGGGAACAGCTGTATGGGAAGGGGCCAGGGTGCTGGCCAGCCAGCTGGCAGCCAGCAGAGCATGTCCACAGCCCAGCCTGAAAAACAAAGGGGCTCGAGCCACGTTCCAGTGGAAAATCAGCGGGGACGGTCCAGATGTGCCGAGCAATGGATACCTCACCCTGATGATAAATCATGAGAGGCAGCAAAGCCTCCTCTGTCAGAGACTCCGGGGGACAGGGGAGATAAAGTGGTGGGGTTGGATGATGAGGAGCAGAGTGATGGGGACACCCCCACAGCTCAGCTCCTTTGTGATGAGAAACTCATTTCCAAACCATCTCTTCCCTCCACTCCCCTTTATTTTCACTTAGGGGATGTGTATCTTCTCACTCCCTTTTTCTCAGTTAGCTGGGTTTGTTTTGAGCTGCACAGACACTGCACAACACTGAGCTCTGTCTCCCACACCTGTGCCCTGCCAGCCTGGTGACAGTGCTGGTGTGACACAGGACGGTGACACTGACTCCTTGTGCACCGCTGGAGTTATAGCACAGCTGTGCTGCTCTGCTCCTCTCAGGTGAAAGCACAGTGATGAGAGGGACACATTTCTGTGCATTATAGTAAGGAAAAAAATTACACAGAAAAAAAGCCACAGGACCAAAATTTCCATGCAACTCTCTTCTGTATATTCTCCAAACCCTTGTGTCCTCCAAGCCAGGGCTGAGCCCTCCAATTCCAGGCTGATAACTACGTATCGGATACGCTCCTCTGTCTACTTAATTTGAAAAGCACTGACATAAAAAGAGAAGTTCCAATTTCTGGAGTTACCTTCTACGACCTGAGGACTCTGTCCTTTACAAGCTATTTCAGCAGGATTATTCAGCAAACAAAAAACTGCCTAATTCCTTATCAGGTAGTGTATTTTTAAGTTAATCACATTATAACAGCGAGTGGTTTTACTGCTGTTAAGTATTGCCACATTTTTCTTGCCTTCTCTTCACTGCCCAAACCAGAGAGCAGACAGAGGATGTGTGTGCAGTAACAACATTATTTCTAGAAAGGCCATTAATCAACATGAAAACCTCCCTCTTTGTGCTTGTGCTACAGACACTTATTACTGTAGTTATTAATATAAATTTGTATATACAAATACCTAATCACATAATTAATATTACATTTCTGTAGTGTGATATTGCATTAGATAATTAATAGATGTGCAACTGATATTGATCCATAAGAACACACAATTATAGACTTGGTAAATCAAATGAGTGTGTGCAATTTTTTAGATTAATGGAGTGCAAGAACTCTTGTCTGAAGCATAAAAATATAGTGCCAAAAGGCAAGAGATTTGAGGATACAATTAATAAAGAAGCAGCATGGCAATACCACAGGTTCTCCTGCAAAACACTCTTGAAACAGCTATTCACTGCCCGTGAGTCCTCTAAACAGAGCAACATTTTATTTTTTGTCAATAAAAAACATTTATTTAACTTTGATGGGAGCTAGAATTTCTATTTAGAATAAACCTCTTGAGTCAGTAACTGACATCATGCCTTCTTAGCCTGCACTCTGAAAAGATTGGGTTTGAATTTCACACTGAAACTCTGTCATTTTCTTTCAAGTTTCTCAAATAAACTGAAGGAGATTTGGGTGAGACCACTGCTCATGAGGTCAGCAAGGCAAGAAGCCTCCTCTCTATGAACAGTTCAAGTAAAGTCCCTATTCAGGGCCCTGATAAATTACTCTATTTGTTTTGAACATGCATAATTCAAGGAAAGGAAATGCTTTTTTTTTCTTATCTTGGACACCAACTCCTCTTTGAAGCTTGCCCAGACAAGATTTTCTGTCCCAGTGGAAGAGCCAGAAAGGCCCAGCCAGAACACAGGGCTGGGAGCTCGGCACAGCCGAGGGGCAGGGTGTGGGAACGATGGCTCTGAGCAGCCTTCCTGCTTCCTGAAGCCTGGAATCATGGCAACTTCCAGAAAGGGGAAAAAAAATAAAAATCAAGCCACTGATCCGGGTCTAAATATGGATTCAGTTGAATTTTTGACTTTTTTCGTTTTATTTTATTATCCTTTTAGCTAGAAACCACAGCCTGTGTGCTCCAATGCACTTTTGAAGTTTATTTAAAAAGAAAAGAAAAAAAAATAAAATCAAAATACTGGAGTATTTTAAATGCATAATTATCTGAGGAGGTGACATACCACACAGCTCCCTGCAAGTCAAGTGTTACAGCCATGTGCTAACAATGACTCACAGCACGCTCATTACACAGCATCTTCATGTGTTTTCCCTGTCAAGGCAAGGATGTCAAAAGCGAGAAGGCAAAGAAAGACGTGCCACCAGCACGCCGCTCACCTGGAGACTCCCGCGTCCGCCCGCGCTCCAGCAGGGAGGAATGGGGGCCCGGCTCCAGCGAACACCAGCTCTCACGGTTTATCTGGAAAACACACCAGAGCACATCAAAGAAAGGCCTCCAGAGCCCCTGGGAGTCTCCTCTGCAACGTCCCCCTGCATCAATCAGCAGATACAGAGTTATGGCCTCATTTTTTCCCAATAATAAAAATGTCAAAAGTAACATGATTTTTAAGACTTTTTTTTTTTTTTTTTTAGCGTCACTAAACAAACTGTTAAAATAGGCCAAAAAAACTTTATTTCTCTGTGGAAAGTTTGATTTCAAGGTGGTTCTGCACAAGGAAGGAGTTCAGAGGGAAGATGAGCCAGAGTTTAAGCTACTCATTGGGGACTGAATAGCCCTGGCTTCAAAACCATCTTCCACTTACAGGGGGACTGTGGGCAAAATGCTCCTCTGCTTTGTGCCTCAGTTCACTACCGACAGAACAGCAATTCCTTACCGCCCACACTGCAGTACAGACAATTACCTCAGAGATAGCAAAGTGCTCTGATGCTGTGGAAATGAGGGCTTGGGAAGTGCCCAGGTCACGGTGAGAACAAGAAGCACTTTGGGTTTGCATTAACTGAAATGATGATGATGATAGAAACGCCCATTTTAACACTAAGACACATCACATGGTTTGTTTCAACGGCAGCCCTTATCATCACACCCTGTCCCTCAACCTTTCCGTGACTCCCAGTCTTTCGCCAAGGATGACTGATCTGCTCTCAGCCTCGTCCTCCCTCTGCCTCTGCTTTCATCTTTCTCACTCAGGTTGTGCCGTCCAACAGTTTGACTCTGAAGTCTGCTGAACTATCCACAACCCTTGGTCATCCAACACTTGCTTCCCATCACTTTTGTCTCCAGCCAGCAAGCCCTGGAAGCCCCTTCACTCGCTCTGTTTTTTCTCTGAGCCAAAAGCCTTTACTTGTCAAATGCACGCAAATCTCACCTGTCCCACACCATGAAATGCAGAGGTTATTTCCCCTCCTGACCTGCCTCAACACAAAGGATCTCACATGGTAAGTTGTATCTAAATGAAAGGTACTGAAATGGATGGCTTTGCCTGATATATCAACTATTTATTATTCTACTCACTCTTTGTGTTTCCTTTTCCCTCCTGCAATAATTTCCTTTTCTCTCTAGCAAATATTTACTATTTACTGTTTGCCTCTGCCCCATGTTCAAACCTCCTCCATGATCCTGCTCTACTTTTGCAGTCCCTTGGTGGACTCTCATCCCCTCACTGGTCGCTTTTCTCTTATGTTATGAAATGCACTGGTATTGCCTTTTGTTTTGTTTTGTTTTGCTTTTTTAAATAAAGAAAAACCAAGACTCTCCTCCCCTTGACCTGACAGGATGCTTTGACTAATGACCCACGTCCTTGCTTCCTTTCTCACTGAGATCATGGAACTTGTTACTGCAGTCATTGGCTGGTTCTCCTGCCCGCTCCAGCCGCGTCCCCTGCCTGTCACCCGAGGGGCTCCTGCCAGCACCTCCGCTCACCTCCTGCTCTCCACTCCCCCACACTCTCAGCTCCTTTCTACAGCACATTTTTCTTCCTCAGGTTTTGTCCTCCTCCATACTTCTGGGATGACAACACAGGGTTGGAAGGGCCTTTGACAGGTCAGCTAGTCCTTTTCTGCAGCTCCAAGACAGGCTCAATTATCATCTGAGAGGTTTTAATCCAACATGCCTTTAAGATCCTCCAGCGGCGAGGATGGCGTGACCTCCTCCAGTCAGCAGCTCTTGCTGATGGAGACAGGGAAGGAGCAGAGAAGATCTGAGAGGGGAAAAATAAGCGGGAGTCTCCCAGAGGAGGTGAAGGAGACATTGTGTTCTGCCAGAATGAGGTGTCGGGGTGACCTCAGTGCACATCCCACCTGGACATCCTTCCCCACTTCCATCCAATTTTACAGGTTGTTTTGCTTAGATATCATATACTACCTAGCAGTTATTGACTGTTCATACATATCCATTATATACACATTTATCCAAGATTCCATTACACCCCACAATGCACACACATCCAAGATCCCCACCTTCCCTGCACCTCCACTCAACACACCCCCCCGCATATCCACCTTCTCCCCCTTACACTCAGTAAATCTATATTAAATGAGAGGTAGAGAGGGAAAGAGAAGCAGCCTGAAGTCTGAGAAGGATTTTGAAAGCAAAAACTCAAGACAATTATTTTTTTGTTTCCCAAAGTGACACAAAGATGTTGACTTTTAACTGTTGCAGGGACAGTAGGTCACCATTCAGAGAACACTCCCTGTTCTCAGTGAGGCTGTGTGGTATGTAACCTTAGTAACTAAACTTACCTGTAGAATTTATTCTCTTTTAAAGAGCTGCAAAGCTAATAAATACCACTTTATGACTGTAAAGTCAATAAATTTCATGTTATTATTCTCTTCTCTCCAGACAAAGCAGGATCTATTTGCACCATTCCTTCTTACATTTTATTAAAGGCAAATCTAGACATTGTGCCTGAACACACACAGAAGGACAAATGCAAATGTGCTCAAGTTCACACAAATGAAGGAATGACACATTTGAGATACAAAATGAAATTCTGCCTCCTTCTGACTGGCTCGCACCTCACTCCTTCCTCATCATACTGAGTCTGACCCTTCTTGCTTTTAAACAAATCGCCATCCAATTTAAAGGAACTACTCCTGACTTATACTGATATCCACTACTGGAAATGAATAATTAAACTTCCAGTTCAATAATTAGCAAGAAAGAAAAATATAAGGAGGTTCAAGCTGTCTGTTGAATAAACAATATTAGGCTGAATTAATATTATATTTTTCCCTCAATAGAACCAATTGAGTCATTCACTGAAAATGCATTATAGACATTGGCATTTTTTCAAAAAAGATTTGAGTATTTTTCCCATTTCCCAGCCAGCTCTCTCCTCAGTCCTGTGGCCTTGCCAAGTATTGAAAACGTCTGCTTTTTTCTGTTAAAAAAGTAATGAGAAAGTAACACCGAGGCTTAAGGTGCTGCTTCAGATATACCTGATTATGTACAAAATAAAACATCAGAAACTAAATATTTATCCCAGTACCCTAATTCAGGAAAAATAACAATCATCACCATCAAAACACAAAGGAAACCACTATTATATACAAGTATTCCCTATGCCAAAACGAGTCCAGACAGGATTTGAGGGAGGTTTACTGCGTGCTCTCAGGAAACTGGGTGGTCCACAGATACTCAAAACACAAATCCCACCATCCACAGCTCGACACTGTTTGTTGGGACCACTCCTCAACACCTGAATTCTGCTTGTGTTTACTCAGGACTAGTGACTACAAGTACAAACAGTAAGGGCTGGAGTGGAAACAACCTTCATAAAAGCACCCGGACATCAGGAGCTGGGCAATGCACCAGCACGGGGAAACCTGCAAGGAGGCTGCCTTGGCATTTGGTGGACACGTGAGAAAACTATTCCTCCCTTCTCCCCGCAGGCTCTGTTTAGCTGGGAGAAGCCCAACGACGGGACCACGGTGTGGTGGCCACAGAAGATGATAAAAGCCCCCCAAGCCTTGCCCACACTGATTCTAGCCCACCGATTGCAGGCGTCCCAAGTCTTCGCAGCAGGAGCAGAGGAGGCAGTGGGGCTGCGATGGCAGAGGGAATACGAAACAGCCTCCGGGAACAGAGTTTCAATACAGCTTTTGAAGAAACGCCAGGAGAGAACCTGCTATTTTTCCACATAGAAGCCTGAATGTGTTTTATCTGCAGCTCAGACACAGAATGAATCATGGAAGCACATCCCCAGGCACAAAAGGCTGAATCCCAGAGGATTTTCTGCTTGCCTGTGAAAGGCTAGCAGGCTCAATGTTCAAAGAGGCTTCAGGACACCAGCTGGAGCTGCGAGCAGCCGACAGCTCCATTCTCTTTCTGGGCACACACACACACGTATTTCCTGACTCCGAGACCTCTTCCTACAGACTCTGAATTTGAAACTTGACGTGACTTAACACAGAAATTTCTTTGCGTAAGAAAAGGACAGTGCTGGTTGCCTTTTGTTACAAAATGGGGTTGGGGTGGTCCTCAGTCTCACAGGAACGATGACTGACTCCGGACTCTGTTCCCAGGCTCTTCCTTCCTCTCCCCTGCACAAGAGTCTTGGCCAAGGACTTACCTAATCCCCTCCAGCGTTTGAGGTCCCGTGTGGTGCCTGCCCATGGAAACCAGGATCAGGACCTCCTTTTCAGAGACATTTCAAGACTACCTACTTGTGGCAGAGCCATGAGCTGGAGGGCTCACTACAACAGGCACCGTGGGGGCCAGTGGCTACCTGGCTCTC
The DNA here is from genome assembly GCA_013396735.1 of Grallaria varia. Taxonomy (NCBI): domain Eukaryota; kingdom Metazoa; phylum Chordata; class Aves; order Passeriformes; family Formicariidae; genus Grallaria; species Grallaria varia. The sequence goes on along the minus strand of VWZG01003887.1, from coordinate 87,510 downwards.
ATGTACCTCTCCCACCCTTCCAGCATGGAAAAGGTCCTTTTTCTCTCCCTCTGGTTTTACTTTAACTCTTCTTGCCCTCCTTCTCACAACAAAGAGAACACACTGACCTCTCAGGAAACTTTCTGCTGTTTCAAAAGTTTGCACTTGCCAACCTCACTGGGAGTGATATAAATCAACACCTCCAGAGCAGAAGGAACCAGATGAATTTAACTTTCATTTCCTAGCTGATCTCTAGAGATTCCTCTTCCCTCCATATTGTTTTAACTTTGTCCTAAACTTACAAGTTTCCATTTTTCTTCTTTTCTTTCCTCAGCTTCCTGACTAAGATCTGCCTTGCAGCTAAAACCAGGTATTACTGCACATAGGAAAATACTTGGGAGACTAATTAATTCTAGCTTGCTTAGTGTATCATTAGGTGCCTGTACACTTCCTGAGCAACAACTGACACACAAGGGAAGATCTGATTGATATAGCCACTGAAGCACAAAAACAGCAGAAAAAGCACAGAATTTTAAATTCGCTTATAACTAATTTCTTTAACAACCACAAATGATACCATGATTAAAAAAAGCCCACGCAAGTCTTAAATATTTTCTAGGAACTCCCTATTTCTGAAAATTTCCTGTAGAATAGTTTAATTGAAGAAATTTGTACACAATTTGAATTCAATGTTTATACTGAGCAACTTTTAACTTCACAATTCCACTTACAATGGAATTATCCAGTTGCCTGTAATTCCTGCACTAGAAACTAAAGCAACAGTTGATTCACCCCCTTCACAAAATCTGCCTCTCAAGATCCTCCAAACCTCTTTCAAAAAGAGCATGAAGGATGGGGCACCTGGGAAAGGAATTTCCACTGTTTTCCTTCAACATCTGCTGCTGCAGAAAAACTCCATATACATGAAGCTCACATAGAGCAAAAATCACTGCTTTGGCAATCGTCTTGCCAGACAATATTAAGAGCAGACATATCAATTTGCTTGCAAATTCCAGATTTATTTTTTATTTAAATTTTTTTGTAATCTCTCTGTGTATTTTCTTAGCTTTAGGGGAAGATACTAACATGTGGATGCAGAACACAAAGACATTTCCCAGTGCATGCCAAAAGGGACCACACTTGCATTTCTGCAATGATTTCTCTGGAGATTTTTCTGCAGGCACTGTGAACACACTACACTGAGCCTTTCACCTTTACAGAACTGGTGACACCACATCAGGACATCTTTTCAAGAAGGCCCAAAGTGACCTTACAGCAACAAGGGAGCAGTGCTATTGAAAACTACATGAAAGGAATACACCAGAAGAGGCTCCTGCAACCACAGGACATGTTACACGACTGAATAAATTAACACTCTGTGGTGTAAGAGCAATGCTAAATTCCTAGAATGCATTTTTAACCCTGGCAATGTTCCAGCCGGGGAAAGGAATGTGTGCCCCAAGTCTATTTTCCAGCCCTTGGCACTGGGATGTCCTCCACCAGCAAAATTAAGAGTCTTGGTAATGACAAACTTTAATTAAGCTTTAAAAATAACAGTGCTGGTTTTGCATAAAACCAGTGAATAACATGGGAGCAAAATTTCCACAAACATGTACCTAAGGTGAAAACACATTAATTTAATTTAAGTTGTTCTTCCAGTCCTAATTCTACATGAAATACAAACAGAAAAACTCAAAAGCTCTCCACATTGTTCTAAATATACTTCTCACCTTCTGTCCCTCAATAACCATAATGGCATGGACAGATGTAGGATTAAAGCTCCGAATTATTTTAGGGCCACAAAGATTGATGGACACCGTGTACCCATCGTCTGGGGATGGTGCTTCCCTCAGAAGAACAACTCCAAAGAAAGAATGAACTTGCTTATGTGTCTATTAACCAAAAACATGTAAAATAACAAGCTTTCTAAGTGTGATGATATACAATGGAAGGAACTCTAGTTTCAGTTAATTTGAGGACCTTCTCCACATACTACATTTAACTCAGGATGCTGCAGATGGCACTTTGCCTTAGGTGGGCAGGGTTCCTTCCAGAGGAAGGTGCTGGAGCAGAGTTGTCAAAGCAGCCAGGAAGGAGAGAGAATAATTAATAGTGGTGCCACTTTAATGCATTTTGAAATTAATTAATTAATTATTAATGCTGGTTTTAATTTCATGAATAATGCTCTGATCTTTAGCTAGACTCCAAATGGGACTGGTTCACCTGAAAAGCAGATAAATCAAACCTCAATACCCCAGTTATGAAAAAATTTCCACCTACTGCCTACACTTCGCAGTTTGAGCATTCACATACAAAAGTAAAATGCTGACAGAGGCAACAAGCAATTCTAAAACATTCCCAGTTGTGCCTGCTCAGTCTCCCATTCCCAAAGCAAGCCCAGTTTTTACTTCCCAACTCTGCAAAGCACCGCCTGTTCATCCACACTTGAATGCCTGTCTGACTTCACATGCATTTGCAAGGTGCCAGCCAGTGTGGTTTTCGTGTTCTGTCCCTAGATAGTTATATTTGTGGTAGCAGGCACAACACAAAAATGACACAGGGCTGCCAACACACACATGGGCACACTGAGACTTCCCATTTTGGGCTTGCAGTAACACAGCACAGACTGCTTTACACTGCACGTAGCTGCTCCGAGCTCAGCAAAATGGTCAGACAGGCAGATATCCCACATACCCCAGATCCTCTCCCTCATCTGCTACAAAGCAATCCCACTGCGAGCAGCGAGGGCAAATTTTTCTGTCATTTCTGCATCATCCAGGCTTCCCTGCACAGTGGCAAACCACCGTGTTCAGGAACCAAGTTCATCATGTTTGCACTGCTGCAGCAGCCAGTAAAGAACACGGGACCATGGAATCATAGAATGCTTTCAGCTGGAGGGGAGCTTAAAGATCACCCAGTTCCAATGCCCCTGCCATGGGCAGGAACACTTTCCAAGAGACCAGGCTAATCAAATCCCCATCCAACCTGGCCTTGAACACCTCCAGGGATGGGACATCCCACAGCTTTTCTGGGCAACCTGTGCCAGTGCCTCACCAGGTTTACAGTAAGGAATTTTGTCCTAGGATGCAGTGCTACCTCCGACACAGAGGCTGGGACACTGAGTAACCTGCTGCCTCTTGCTTTTTCATATGTGGAGAGGAGGAAGAAACTCTATTAAAGCCAAAAATAATTGTGTGAATCAACCCTCAAAATTGCTGAGGGTTTTTTTTTTCATAACCCCATAAGCCACTGTTTCAGGCACAATCTAAACATGGAAAATCTGAGCCTCAACACAGTGACCCTTCAGAAGACATGGGCATTGCAAAATAATCAGGAGGAATTAAAATTCTTTTGTGACTGTATCTAAAAATGGTTGCAATCAATGCAAATATAATCCCATCTATAAACACTTAATACCTGAAATGACACAAGATCTTCGTTCACCTCTTGTTCCAGTTGTCCTTCTCCACCAGCTGATTTTTTATATTTCCTATGTCATGATTGAGTCACCATCCCTGGAGGTATTGAAGAGATGTGTAGACGTGGCACTTTACAGACATGTTTTAGTAGTGGACTTCCCAGTGCTAGGTTAATGATTGGACTTGATTATCTTAAGGATCTTTTCAACCTAAACAATTCTATGATTCCAGGATTACTGAGTTCCTTGTCTTGAAATGAAGCAAAGAACATATTCATCTATCACTCAAAGAAACCACAGCTTGTCCAAGTCAATCCGCCAGCCAAATTGAAAGCTGTTTGGTGCTTTGCAGGTATCCTGGTAACATTTCACTCAGATCAAACACTCCTGATGGATCCAGTTTGGGTTTGTTTTTGTTGTAGGGGTATTTACTTGCTCTTCAATGCTTCACACTTAAGAAACCCTGTCCTATTAATTCTCCAAAATAAAATCACCTAGATAATGTACAGTTTTATTTCAGTATTTTAATTAAAACCAAACCCAATAAAAACCTCACCCCCACCTCCCTCATTAAGGGTTTGATCCAACTCCCATTAACGTCAAGAGATGATCAGCCACTGACGCACTCTAGTGCTGGCTGGAATCCCCAGAGCATCAAAATTAAATTTCATCTACCAGTTATGTTATAGAAACCAGATAAAACATAGAACGACTGAGAATGGAGCTAAAGTTGATTGTAGCTATAGCTGTCACCAGCAGCCTCCTATTTTAAACATCTGCAGCCTGTACAGCCCGTGTTGGGAGCAGCAATGCGTGCACACACGCACACATATATGGACACTGAGTCATTTGCAGGGACAGACAGTATAACCCACAGTTTTTGAAACTCCGTTAGGAAAATACTAGTTGGAACTAACAAGAGCCACATTTTGTTATAAAATCTGAGCTTTGCTGGACAAGAATTAATTTAAGGAACTGATGACATCAGAAATACTAAAGTCATATAATTCTAGTGAATTACATTTCTTCAGAGGCATTCAGAGCCTCTTTATAAAGAAAAAGATTGTGTTTTTTATTGGCAACCACAATTCTCAGGGGCACCAGGTCTTCTCTCAAGAATCATTTCATACAAGTAGAGTGTGCACAATACGTCAACACTTTTAATGACTCATAGGATGTCTAGATACTGAATACCAGCATCATATCCTCAACCAGCATCATTAACACGAGAGTTCAAAAATACTCAAAACAATTGAGCTGATAGAGAAAACAACTTACAGTTATTTGTGCCACCAAAACCAAAAAGATATATTGAATTAAAGGAAAATACTTTCATCCCTCAACAGAGCAAGCTAACAAAAGCTAAGTCTATTTCAGTGCAGATAAAATAGGACAAGAATCAATTGAAAATAAATTTGTTGTATGTTCTCATCTTGACTTGGAAACAGGAGCATGAAGCAAAAATCATAAAAAGAAGCCATACATTCATGCAGAATATCAATGCTTCAGCTAAGAAGAGAAAAGAGAAAAAGGAAGAGGGAAAGGAAATGTTCTTCCAGGAGTTAAGATGTCTAAGTTGGGCTGTGTTTTGCAGTCCCTCTGGCTGCTCTCCTATTTCCATTCACTCTGCCAGGAAACTGTTGAAGCTCCAAAAAGCTGTTAGGGAGACAGGACATTCCCAGACTGCCATTGTGCCATTTGGTGGAGCACTTGCTAATTTTAGATTAGAGGAGGAACACACTGGGCCCATTAGCCAAGAACCACTCCTGACTCTTGTTCCAACCCATCCTCAGACAAAACTCACACCCAAACAACAACACCAACACCAACACCCTTCAAACACAAACAAGAAACAGAGGCAAGGGAGGGTCCACCATACCTTTTTTTTTGTCAGAATACATCTTTTGGGAGGGGGACATGTGCATTTCAACCCAAAAAGTGATCACTGTAAATGAAAACCTTTTGCCCCCTATGGAGAAAACCCATCTGAGAGGGTTTTAAACAAGGAGGGGACTGTTTAATGACAAAAAGAAGGAAGATGGCCAGGAAGCAATCCCAAAGAGTACATGCCACAAGACATTATCTGGCTGCAGAGATAATAATATTTGGCATGAAATGGTTTGCTAACACTCAAAACCATCCCCACGGTAAAGGGCCAGAGCTCTCCCACCTGTCCCTCCTCTCTGCGCAGCCCAGCTGGGGACACGGATAGAGTGGGGAACTGATCAACCCACAGGAGACAGGGAAAGGAACCCGTAAATGAAAGCACACAAGCACCATACCTTTAACAACACAACATCTACAGTCCTGTCCACCTTGGAGATGTCGCACAGGCTGTACCGCCTCTTGTGGCGCTCGTACATTTTGTCCAAAAAGCTGGGAGTGGAGGAGCAGAGCCCACCATGAACCCCGGGCTGACCACGGCGTGCTCCACGCCTCTCACATTCGGGCTCGGAGGAGTCCCCGTGTCTCGGCACACCAGCCTGTCCGAGCTTCTCAACAGGAAAAAGAAAATCCCAGAGCTGCGACCGGCTGATAAAGTCTTCTCGGAACAGATTTGCTTATACAGGCAACGCAGGAACTTATAGCGAACAAAAGATATTTGAAGACAGCTTTATACATATAGGATTACTTTTTTTTTGCAGCTGCTAAGAATGGTATCAGCCTTCCTGATATAGTAATAATAATAAAAAAAAATGTTTTCCAGACAACTTTGATATCCAAAAAGCACCAGAATGAAAATCCTGCCTGAAAAGAGAACAAAAGCCAGATGTGTGCAGCAGGAACCCTGACGCTCCGAGAGGAAAGGGAGAAGGTAGGCTCAGCCACGGCGGGTCTAATTCAGGAAAAAAAGAAAAACAAAAAAAAAAGCCAATCACCGTATCCAACGTAAATACTGTCACCAGCGTGTTTTGTCTTTCACGCCCTCATTCACTGAAAGAAACAATAAAAAAATACACTTTCCTCCTTTCTAGTCAGTCCACTGTTCACCAGGCAGGAGGGCTCGGTTTTGCGTTAAGTTGAAATTTCTGATGACAGCACAGGGCAAAAGGAAAGAAAATAATGAAATAAAGCCACTCCCCTCCCGATCTGGGCTGGGACGTCACTACTAGGCCTTTTTAGTCCTGCACCAGTGCTCTTCCAGCTTTCAAATTTTCTTTGCAGTTGTGGGAGAATGATTCACAGAGGAAAAAAAAAAGAGGAGGGAGGGGGGGAAGAAAAAGCAGCAGCTTTTCTTTGCCAGCCTCTTCCACCTCCAGCTGCAGGCATTCGATGTCTTTGCTCCGTTCAAAAAGAGACTGAGAGTAAAGGGACGTGTTTTTAGAGAGGTGAAAAGACTCTTCCTACTCCCTCAGGCCAGGTGAATCAAAGACAGTTTCAGGGTTAATGCTTTCCCAAAACAGGAATGGAAACTTATGATTTAATCAGTGCACATGGCAAAAAAA
>VWZG01003887.1:0-80570 GCA_013396735.1 Grallaria varia | reverse complement strand
ATTTCAGCAACTTGTTGTCCAGAAAAGATAATTTTCCCTCTTTTTTTCCCAGCCTGAAAGGGAGAGCTTTTTTCTTTTTTTTAAAAAAAAAAAAAAAAAAAACAAAAAACACCAAGAAAAAGCCTTGAGTTTTTCGTGTTTCTAACGCCGGGCCAGCCCGAGCGACTCTCTGTTCTCAATAGCTCATTCACATCAGCTGGGCCCTGCACACCCACTGCCACACGGCTTCCTGTTTTCAAACTGCCCCCTTGCAGCCCCTTTGCTTTCCACCCCACCCTGACCTCTCCAGGGATGAAATCTTTCCATACTTCCCTGGCTTTAGACATTCTCTCATTCACCGATTCAAAAGGGAATTGGGGGCGGTTCAAAAGGAGAAGGAAAAAAAAGAAAGAAGAGAAGGGGAAGTGGGGTCGTCTTTGACTGGGAGTTTGTAACCACCAGAACTTGCTGCTTTGCTGAATAAAAAAAGCTGAAAATGCAGGAATTTTTAATTGCATGTTGCAAAGCAGGAAATAGAGAATCTGAAACAGCACTTATCAGCCCAAGGTTTAATTGCCAGTCTCCAAAAGCCACCCTCAGCAGCGCTGGGCAAACTGGCCCACCTCCTGCTGCTGGGATTTGCCCCCCTCCTAAAGCTTAGTTAGAGGGTTGTAGGTCTTTTTATCCACCCCTGTAGGGTCCTGGACCCCTGGTTGTATAAGAAGCATTTTAAGCACCAGCTCAGACTCTGGCAAAGGTGACTCAAACCCTGTAGCCTCTTGAAATGGATAAAAGCACATTTTCAGCATTTGAGTGCAGATGAGTCTTCCAAAGGAGATCTAAACCAGTCCACTGTGAACAGGCACTCCAGCTCTTCTCTCCCCAGTGCTACTCAGTCTTCTGGCTGTCCAAAAACATTGCACCACAGCCCGCCTGTGAGTAACACAGGAACTGACTCCCCTCCATGCCTGTTTGGTAGAACACCAAAAATTCAGGAGTTTACAGAACCACAAGGTCCTGTTTTGGGCTCCTGGATATGACACCCCCAACCCATACAGATTACACAAAAGCAGACTCAGCAAGCAAGGGAAGAAGGGCATCTTTTCCTAAGAATTGGTGACACAGTGGCCAACCCCCATGCCAAGGTCCACCTCAGGAATCGCTCCATGGCCGTGTCCTCGTGGGCTGGACAGCCTGGGGACTCGGAGATGAGCTCCCCCAGGTAAGGGGCACAGGGACATTCTTACCTAGTCAATGCGAGGTATCTCCCCCCACTTTCACCAGGCTCCAGTCTCCCTCACAACCCAAAGCTTCATCTCCACCACACCACCCGCTGCACTGAGGAGGACCTCCTCGACAAGGCTCTCTTACAGCTACAGTCCCTGGCTCGAGATCTCAGCCAATGGCACTGTTCTCTTCAACAACAAGCAGAGCTTCTGCTTTCAGTATTAGGACACACATGAAATGTAGTCGTACTTCGGGGACTTTCTGGAGGCACCAGTTTTCTCCACAAAGTAATGAATCCCAGCAATCATGTGCCTATTGAGATGAGGAATCAGAAATGGCTGTGACAGCATTCCAGCCCTTCAAACACTACCATAAAAGGCAGGGATTTCCTCAAATCTAAATTTACAAGAGCCTATAAACAAAGTGTGTGAATTTAGTTCAGGTATAAAAATTTGGAACAGTCACCGTGCCTGAATGATGCTCTAATGTATCACTACAGATATTTTTGTTTTCAAATCAATTTAATTATGTCTGCTAGCATATACAGTCAAGATTTATCCAAACAACAATTGCACAACTCTGCCCAGATGCTCCATTTAAAGGACTTCACCTCTGATCCACAGAGCTCCTCTGGCAACCAGAAGGAGATGTTCATCTGCAGGGCTCAAGCAATGCCCACCTTGCAGAGGAGATGGCCAGGTGAGCATCCCTACGAACTGCAACAGTGCACCTTCCATGGAGATGAAAGACAGATCCAACACCCATTCTCTTGTGGTTGAAATGGGAAACACCTCCAGCCAAAGGAGAGAAGACACACTGGGAGATGTGCAACTTTCATAGCGGGAAGTTTAAAAGAGGAGACCAATCTTGTGATGGCCAAAAGCCACAAGTAACACAATGTGTGATTTCATGGGGCAGCAAGGAAGTGAAAGCTCAGGTGGAAGGTGCTAACAGGTGGCACGAGCTGGCTCTGGAAGCTGCCAGACAAGTGCTAGGCTGGGTGACTCTGGGCACAGGATGTATCCCAGGACTTGGTACATGCCCCAGGACTGGGTGCCTGCCTGTGAATAAAGATGATGACCTGCCTTCCTCCATAATTATGTGTCTTGATCTAGTAAAGATTGTCAACTGAATGCCTTGACTCCCCTACACGTGCAGCCGCAGAGGAAAAGAAACAACACAAACAAATAAACCAGCCAAAAATATCCCCTTCACTCCCTTCTCTTTCTTCTTGAATTTAAGCTTCCAAATCCCTAATTTGTTCCAAGAGTTTTTTCCTGTGGTTATGTCCCTGACTCACAGTCAAGATCAGGAGGCTGCTGACAACTACAGACACCCAAAGTCCATCTCATCTTCAGTTCAAGACCTTACTGTTGAAGGATGGTGGAGAAACACGATATAAACAAATAGAAGATAATGTGCCAGACACACTCTCCCTTGAGAGACCATCACTCTCTTCCCACATTAGGTGGGGCTTCTGCTGCATTGTTTCAGGCTAGAAATCTTGCCTTGCACACAGCCTGACATCCACACAGGCACAGAGAGAAGATGCAGAACACAAACTGAGCTGGAACAGCAGAACAAAGGTTTCCAGTCTCTTTTGTTCAGCTATTTAAGGCAGTCCTTGAATGCCATACAAGTGTTTAGACAGTATATAGTATTTATACTCTGAAACACAATGAGCCAGACAATCAGAAGATAAGGATTAAATTAAAGAAACCCTGCTCTAACACGTAAATAATTCTCTTTTTTTGGCGAATTGCTCAAAATGGAGCGGAGACGTGAGCAGCAGCCCCGGCCACCGGCTGCTGATGCGACAGTTCTGGGCTTCTTATTGGAAACATCTGGAAGTACTATTTTGTACAGACAGGAGTTTGAAACTATCCAATCGTTTCATATCCAAACCAAAGTCCAGCACTGCGGATTTCAAGGGAAGGAAAAGAAAAAAAAAAGCACTTGATCACACCATATGATCTGTAACTCATCCAGATAAAACTCCACCCGCTAACAGACCTCTTAATGACAAGGAAATCATGGTTATCCTGAAACAGACTGAACTATTGTTATCTGTTTCGAATTACTTTTGCCATATCGTTATGAAACACTGAAAATGATGCAATCTGCAGAAACATTCAGGCATATTAACTTTTTTCACTGTGGCTCTGATAGGAACTAATGGACCTGTAGATGAAAGGAAAAAATTGAGCCTGTTTTAAGCAAGTCAAAACTTAATTTTGGGCACTAAAATCAGGAGACAATAAATTCGTCAGACAGTAAGAGAAAAGAATTACTATTTCAACTGCTTTTTGCTTAAAAGAAATCAGCTTTTTGGAATGAATTTGGAATGAATTTTTAAAATGCTATGTTTCTGGCACTTGCATGGATAGACAAAACAAATTGCTTTTTTCCTAAAACTAAATAAGGCAAAGGAAATCTGCAGTCTAATGCTGCAAAGCCTGTAAGAAGAGCACATCCAATCTGGAAGGGACATCCGTCGTGCCTGCCGAGAGGCAGGTCCGCACTGCCCAAGAGAAGACTGAAATGGGAGCTCAAATGGGAATTTTGACCAGACCAGGCAGCTGCTGACCACAGCGAGCACTCGCACCACAGACCTTGGTAAAGAGCCCTGGCTGTTACATAATGCATTTCTCACATCTGCAGGAGCATTGCAAGACTGAGAGGAGCTCAGTGACCAATCCAACCCCACCCTGCCTGCCTGTCTGCATCCCTGTGGTGTGGTGGCACTTTGGTCCAGAGTTGCATCCCTCTGGCCGTGGCAGGAGTCACCAATGTCCCACCCTCTTCAAAGGGTGGCCCCAAAAGGCTGGTTGTGATTTTGCATTCAGCTACAGGGCCCAGAAAGAGGAGGAATCACACAAAGGGACAAGGACAGTTCCCCATGACCAGCCATCACAGGGATCCCACCTGTGGCAAGCACTGTGCTGCTGTTAAGGGAGAGGGTCAGGGATGCAGCAACAAGCCTTCGCAATCCTGGTCCTAAAACACCTCAATATTCATCAGTTTGATTTAATCCTTGGGGCAAAACACTTACAATACCAACAAAAGTGTTATTCTGCAGCTGGCAAAACTTCCCTATTTAAATCATATCTTCACACAGAAGTCTGGAGAGAGACATTTCCTCACAGAGCAACACCACACTTTGGGACGACAAGACTGAGCTGAGTTTAATATCCAGACAACCCACCATCCAGCTGCAGCCTGTGTTCGAGCTCAAAGGCTGAACCATCTAACAAACAGATAAAGAGCCATGGGGGAATGAGGAGGGCTTGGAAAGCTGTCAGACATATGGATACACGGAATGTGCGTTTAGAGAAAATACAAAAACACCTTGAGAGACCTTCAGTCACTTCCTGACCTTCCCTTTTCTAATATTTCTCAGAGTCTCAGTGTACATTTTTCAGGAATTTCCATTGTCCAAATAACCTTCAGAAAAATGCTGAAGCTTTGGTCTGCCACAGAGCATTCCAGAGGAAGTCAACTGCCCATCTTACTGCTCCCAAATGGCTACAGGAGAAACACATCCCACGCAAGAGATTAGCAACCCTCAGCTGACTTTACATCACTCTGCAAGATCTAGTTCTTCCTTTACCAAAAATAACCGCAAATCGGGATGTCTGGCTGGCTGAAGTGCTGTGGGATCTTGGGCCACGCCGCAGATATTTATTTAGCGTGCTATGGGAGTCGAGAGAAATACTTCTGCTGTCAAACAGAGTGGACATGTTGCTTTGCCCTCTGAATTCCAACATCCTGAAAATGGGGAGGGGAAAACATGAGTGGATCAAGCAGAAACAGTCCCCAAACCAGGCTGTCAAGGAGCACCTGAGCTATGAACTGCAGGAGCAAACCAGTCTCCCCAAAGACACCTGGGATGCACGTCCCCACTGTCCACCAGGATGTCAGCTGCTCCCATGCTCAGGCACTTCCTTCCCACCAGGGAATGGGGTCTAATGACCTACAGATTGGGTCAAACACCAAAAATTTGAGGACTTTCATAAAGAATAACCCAATTTGTAACCAAGACATCTGGATGGGAGATAATGCTTTGGGTTTCACAGCTGGTTCAGCCCATTGTGAAGCTATTGCTGAAGAAACAGTGTTCACTTCTCTGATCTCAGCCAACATTGAAGTTGGTCATGGTAGCTTTGCTTAAGCTTCCCATCACATTTTTCAGTTGCTGGTGATGAACACGTAGATTTCACATGCACACAGCGATCAACCCTAAGATTAGCTCACTTGGTCAGAACACAGTGCTAATAACACAGGGTTTGTGGATTTGATCCCCATATGGGCCATTCACCTCAATGTTGGACTCAGTGATCTTTATGGGTCCCATCCAACTCAGAATATTCTGTGATACTGTGATAACCTTTGCCAATTATGGTGATTCTGCTCTAACAGCAGAATTACAATTTCTGGGATCTGGAAAGACAGTGATATAAGTATTTAAAACAGCGAACTGCATTTATAGGACTTTTCAAACCCTCATAAGCATTATACAAGTCACCTGAAATTGTTTTGCATAGGCTATCCATCAAATACTTGAAGGCCTGCTAAATACACAATACCCAATCAAGTAATGTCTAGCAACTCACCCTACAGAGGAGTTAAGGAAGAGATCATAGCACTTGTCTGAAATGCAAGCAAAAGGGGATGTTTCATCACCTATAAAGTTCACAAATGCAAAAATTGAAGGAGTTTTTTGGTTCTATGTCATTTATAACAAAAAAGCATATTCTGATGTGCCTGGGAGAGATACAGGATATAAGTAAGTACAGATTTACACAAATTCGAGGAAGAGTAAAGTTCTACACCTCAAGATATGAGGTTAAAAATTAGTACGAGGCATTGTGCGGGAAAGCAAACCATCTCATGATTCTAGAGCACAGGAAACATCACTGTATTATGAGATGACAGCAGGATCCCCACGGCACAGGAACAGGCAGACATCGCCTGGGCCACTCTGGGATGCCTCACCATAACATGAGGTCAGTGCCATGAAACGTCTGGTGGATGCTTCTAATCTGAAGAATTATGTATTTAGCCAAAACCAGACAGGAGAGCAGCCTCTGTAAATGAATTGGTGGATAAAGCCGAGGAAAAATGACGCATGGTATCTGTGAGTGAAATTAATGGACAATATAAAAATGACACATTTTAAACTGAGGAAATTATTCATCTTTTGCCATTCTTTCATGCCCACAATTTAAGGCACTGTAATCTAACTGAAAAACAGAGACGGGTCATTCAAATGAATAAATCATGCCAGAAAATGATTCAGCTTCCCTTCTTTTTTTTTTTTTTTTTCCTTTCCCTTTTTAATTGAAGTCCCCAGGACTCAGCCCTTGGGAAGCCCACACGACCCAGTGTATTGTCCTGGCCAGGCACTCCGTCAAAAGGGAAAAAGTTATCTCTTCTTTCATCTTGTGACTGAAAATCTGGGAGGGGAAGTGCTGGGAAAGCAGAGCACTGTACAAAGGCACCCATCAAATTCCCAGCTCAGCTTTTTGCTCAGCTGCTAATGAAGGATTGAAGACACTGTGGCGTTTGTTTTGCCCTTCCAGTTTTTCTGTTTGCTTTGTGGGGAGGAGGATCTGAGCCCCGAGTGGTAACTGAGATGCTCTGAGTGCAGCCAAGCCCCCTCTCCCAGCAGTAACAGGCGCTCCGGCTCACTCTCCTACCTACGCCCTCATCCAACCAGTATTTTCATGCCTTCTCGACGTGCATTTAGAAACTTGAAATAAAATCCAATGCAAACTTTGAGAGGAGGCATTTGGACTCCAGCTCCCACCAGGGAGGTCTGCTTTAGGACCACAGGAGTATTCCTTTGCTCATTGTTTTATCCGTTTCCCTGGTAGTCCTCTGTAAAGAATATTAAACAAACATGTCTTTGCAGCTCAAGAGCCCAGGAGAAAATGTTGACCCTGTGGAAGAAACCTGGTTTTATCCATTTTTACCCCACTTTCAACCCTCTAGACTGAAGTTGTATAGACAAGGGTAAGGATTCGTTGGGTCTACAAAGCCATCATTAACGACCGCTATATCGATCCATGCTAAATATGTTCTCCTCTTTAGCTCAACTTTAGAAAATATTTAAAAAAGAATTTCAGGACATAAAACATGTATTATTAACAGCCAGATATGTGGAAGCATCACCATTAGTGAGGAATTTTCTCAACTGTTGACACTGCTCCAAAAAAATAATAAAATATTTATTCTAGGGTTATAAACTAACATATGCTACGTCTCCTCCAACAGCTTTTCAAAGATCCCTCTACAGTAACATCTGTTGTTGTAAGGATAATTCCTAAGTGGAATAATGGATCCAAGTCCTGCTCTTATGTTTCTCTTCTTAAAGGTATGGAATGTCCCTGTAAATAAGTGGAATGTCAAGCCAATACAGGGGTTTCAAGGACACTTTAGGTGCTGGGTTTTTGTGTTCCCCTCTCTCAGTCCCCACCTGCCACAGCTGCTGCATTTCCATATATTTAATAGCTTTATTCAATAGATAAATAAATAAATTTAAGCCAATGGATGATGATAACTGGGGCCAACAATGTAAAAAAGCAGCATTTATTATATCTTGCAATTTCCATGAGTTATCCTGATTTGGACTGTCCCAGGAGCTGCAAATTTCTGTGCTACAGATAAGGAAAATGGAGCATCTGAAACTTCTTGCCAGTGACTACAAGGAAAGGGTTGGTTTTGTTTTCTTATGAAGAAAGGGGAAAATGTTCTGAAGCTTTCTCTCCAGGCTAAAATCCAGAGCATTTACAAGACTCAGGAGCATGAAAGCCTGCAGATAATCAGCAGAACTGATGCCAGTTCAATCAAAGCAAACCAGTAACAGCAACTGGGAGGGGTGCAGATGATGTAGTATCCGTCAGTATTAAAAAAGAAAAAAAATCCTTTTTGTTATGCAACAGTTAAATAATTTAACTGTTTCTAGTTATTATTATTAGTAGTATTCCTCGTCTAGTCTTTTTTGGCTATAATGTAGCACTAATCTCTTCTGTTTCTGAAGTTTGCCTTTTGGAGAAAAAAAAAAGGCAACTTCAAAACATGCAAAAATTAATGAAACCCATATGTGGGATACTGTCATTATTCCATGTTTATAAGAGGATCAGGTTTTGTTAAATGGGCTTATTTAATGCCGAAGCATAAGAAAAAATACCCACCACAAGACCTGAAAGCTATTGAAAGCAAAATATTTTCTTTGTTAACCCAAGCAGCCAGTAACAAGCAAAAAGGCACAATTTAAACTAAAAGCCACTATATATTTTGGTGCAACTTTGTTTACAGCTTCTCTGACATCTTATAAAGTTCTCCTAAGCAGAGAAACATCTCCTAGATAGATTTTTACCCTTTTGACTCTTTTCACACCCCTACTGTATTTAAGATGGGACAATCTAAAAATCAATGGCATATGGAAACATCTGTTGATACAGGCTCAGGCTTTAGACTTTTTTCAACAGCTGTCATTATTTTATGGGGTTTTTTGGCTAGGCCAATTGGTAAGACTGGAAGAAAATAAAATTTGGGCTCCTTTCCTGCCTTTGGTCTCTCTTTAGCAGCTGCAGTCGGCACCTCATTCCCTCCCCTGTACTGGGAGATTTTTGGGGAAAGGCTGAACGTCCCCAAAGTCTGATCTTGCTCACAAGCCTCAGACAAGAAATAAAGGAAATACAGCTCCCAAATGGGCACCTACGTTATCTCACCCCAATACTGGCTTAAAACATCCTCTGCTGGAGCTGCTTTCTGCCACGCACATGGGACTAAAACACATTTCAGTGGCCATCCCTCTGCCTCCCATTTCCACTTCCAACAGCGCTCCACAATAAACCCCAGGTTTGTCTTGCCTCCCCTCCTGCTGTTTCATTGCTGGGATCCACACATCTGCTGACATCCTCCATAAAAGAGAACACACTGTATTTTATGAGCCAACCTGCCAAAAGGTATTTGATGCTTCGGACGGCACCACTTGCCAGACAGAGAACACACACTGCTCACAATAAGACAAGCATAAAAACAGAATGTACTTCTCTCAGGAATCTAATGCTTACCTAACAAAAAACCTCAACAAATTCTACTAAAATATTCCATTTTCAACATTTAATTCAACAGCTACATGAAACAAGATGTTTCTATCTAAATTCTCTTTTCTTGAAAGAGAAGAAAGCAACTTATAAAGCTTTTAAAGTGCTCCAACTTTTTTCAGTGTACATTCAAACTGTCATGAGCCAGAGAAAACCAATATCCTGAGCACAGATTTCTTCCCCCCTGCTCTTTTTAACAGAGAGGATTTGTTTAATCTTACCATCAAACTTCTTATTTCCCTGCCATGCACTCCCAGAGTCTCCGTCGGTTGTGCCAACTCTTGCCCGAAAGAACAGTCATAAAAAAAGTCAGTTCAAACAGAAACTGCTCATCTAAAGGAGGGAGAGCCCCAGGTCTACAAGTGAAGGAGATGTTTCAGCATTAAAGAATTCTAGGAGCTACTCCAAGACACAAATTTTTGTTGTCTGGTGCACTGTAAGGATCTGAAGCCCAGAAAGAAGCTATTTATTTAGTCTATATACATAGATTTATAACAAAGGCAGAGGATCCATCTATGGTCTTCTGGGTGCTTTTTGCATTGTTTACAACATACAAAGTAAACCTCAGCTTCCTCAAAGGCAGAAAACAAGAAATAAAGTTCTGACAAGCAAAATCAAACACTGTCCCCCAGTTATCTAGCTGTGAACAAAAAAGCCTTTTCAGGTTTCTCTCCACGTCTTCTCAAAACACATTTAAAACCAGAATCTGCAAAATGTCCTGAAACCCATTTCAGCCCATGTTGCAGGGAGCAAAGGGCTTTCTCTCTTCCCCTTACCTTTGTAACACCATGGGACCCCAATTACAGTCATGCCTTTCTTGGATCATCTGCAGGTAGGAATATCTGGACATGATGTAAGCAACCCTCCTCTTTTAAAAGGCTCAGAAAAGGTGTATTACTGCTCTGTTTTACCCCTTGCGTGTAGGCATTTGAAGCTAAAACTTATCTACCTCCTCCTGGGCAAGCAGGTCAGCAAGTATTTCCTCACCTCAGCAAGTTAAAGATAAAAATAACAGTGGAACAAAACACCAAGAAACCCTCCTTTAATCTCAGCAGATTTTAATAGCCCACCCCTGTCCATGCCTTTGATAAGAATCAGCGTGATTTGCAGTACAGTGTTTTGGAAGAACAGAAGAGATTTCTACACTCCTAAATATCTCAGATTGAAACCAACGTTTCAGAGAACTGCACCTCCAGCCTTTGAAAATGTGTATTTTGGAAATATTCCTCCCAACCACTTTCAGGCATTTAATGTGTCCAGCTGTGTTAAGAAACCAAGCAAAAGTTCAGTGTCAAGCAAGTCAGGATTATGATCTTTTTGTGATTTATGGAGGTAAGCACAGACTCAGACAGAAGAAAAACAAGTCACTTGATGCTAAGCAGACTCAGGACCAGGGCTCAGACTAATGAGCGAGGGAGGGCGAGGCTCCGCGTTCCTGCCTCTTATCTCACCAGCTGGAAAGACAACCCATGAGGAGGGAGAACGCAGCCAGCTGGTACAAGGTAGGCAGACACAGCACCATGGTACTTGCAAACACAGTATTTATTAGTGTTTGACTACAGAAGAGGGAAATGCTCCCAAAGAGGGAGGCACATGGTATTTGATAAAGCTGCAGGTAAGAACATGTCCCCAAATAACTAAGGGCATAAATAAGGAGAAACTACTGTTAAGTGGCTGTGATGGTATCAGGGTATACATCGAGCAAAGTCTTTAGGGAGAAGGAATACCCAACCAGGCTGAGAAAACCATAAGTGAAGCATCGGACCTTCCGCAGATCTGAAAGGAGAGCTGCACAACTCAAGTTAAACACAGGCCAGCAACAATTCCTCCATTTCAAACTGCACAAATAGAAGAGAAAGCAAACGAAGTAGCCCAGAAATATTGGCTCTGCCTTTTGGATTAGTCTCTTGGGCTCAGCTACCGCCTCCCATTTTCACTGAGTACATCACTGGCACTAAGATGATAAACACAGTAACCAGCTCAGATCACCACTGCTTAAGAGAAAATCACAAAGTTTGCTACATCAACTACACGCTTATTTAGGCATATATTAAATGCATAAGAAAAGCAGAGAGAGAAGTGGAAAGAGAAGAACGTTATCAACCGCAAGAGACCAAGTGCAAAAGAAAGCCTGGTTTAGAATTTGCTCCCATCTGCTAATTCCTATACAGCTGATCAAGTATATTTTATCAAACCATTGCAAAATACTGTCACATTCTTGTTACAGCCTCCCTGCTGGGGTTATTCCAAAGCAGAAGTCCAAAACACAGACCACAGCAGTAAAAAGCCAAACTGGTGATGGAAGGAGGTAAGCACAGTGAGAAGAAACTCTTATCCCTTATGTCTGCCTGCTCTGGGCTCCTAATAAAAAAGTGCCTCCTGTCCATGCTTTATACAGAACCTGCCATTTGGAGACATCACCTCTTCTTCGGGGTGACTGATGACTAATACAAGCCTTCTACCAAAATTAAGAAATTTCATTTCCTTAAAAATTTTGATGAATTTGGTACAATGACAGTAAGAACAGCTATGGCACCACCGAGGCACTGCTCTGCCTCTGGGGGGTTTAATTCTGACTTGCAGCTGCCTCAGCTCAGCCAAACCCTCCCATACTTTATTTTAGGTATCACATGCTTGGATACCAAATCACTCAGTCCTTCTAAGATATTTTAATCATCCACTGCAACATTAACCGTCTATTCTTGTTTCACAGTCCCAAGGCTTAAGACCTCTCCATCACCACCAATCTGCCCTGTCCTACTGCAAGGACCTCCCTGCAGAGCCAAGAGCCAACAGTCTGCTCAGAGTGAGCAAGGAAGGTGCATGAAAAGGCAAACATTATCACCCAGGCTTTTATCTCATCTGATGTTTTAACAGCAGTTTGAGCCCACAAACATTCTGCAACACAGCTTCGGGCCACACTGGGATGTGTACATGAGCTGAGCAGAAACAGCAGAGGTGCTGGAGGAAAATTCAGGTTTCCACCTGTGCAAGAAAATGGTATTATAAGGGAAGGCAGACAACCTGTGGTGGGGGAAAAAGTCTGGGAACAATAACAAAAAGGGAAATCTGTGAAAGTACCACAAGGCTACATGCATTCCGATTCCATGTTTCCACAGAACATTTTTTAACAGTATTTTTTTAAAATTCTTACTCCCATCATTCCTTTCATCCTTTGTTGGAAGATTAAGTGAGAAATGCTATGCCTGGATATTGCCAGAGCCTTCTTCAGCAGCAGCCAAGAGTCCCTGCTCATCCCTCAGATAGCTGTCCCTTTTTGTCCCATGATTCCTCACAAAACCCCAGAACAAATGTATGGGAACACAATTAAAATTTTATTTCTTATATTAATGAGATTTTCCTCTAAGGTGGTGTAACTTCCAATGAACTGCAAAAAACCGTAAGTCTACAGAAAAGCATAAATGCTGGCTTCTCTACTTTGTAGGGGGCCAACTTTGGCTTCCAAAATATCAGCATGGATTTAGACAGGTTCCTTCAGAAGGATAAAAACCCAGTGACGTGACACACCAAAGCACCCATTTGTCAGAATAAGGCAGCCTCCATCACAATGTCCACATTTGGTCTCCCATGTTATCATCTTAATTTCTTCTATATTTAGACCAGGAATTCACTGTGCAGTACCCATGTCTACTTTACAACAGTTATACCACAAAACTTTAAGAGATTTCAAACACAAATAAAAGAACTTATAGGACAGAGGAGATTGGACCATTCAAAACAACTCAGTATTTTCCTTCTCAAGGTACAAGATTCAATGCCACCATTCCTTTGCTACAGTAACAGATCCATTATTTTATGGATCCATACTTTCATGACTGCATAAAAAAATGAATGTATCTAACCAGTGGAAGAGAACTCCAAAACCAGGATTTTCTATACTGGAAAACCTTTAGGTCTGTATTTTACAAACTGATAAAAATCATGGAGTCCTGATCCTAAAAAGGGCCTCCGAAAGCTACTTTAATACACTGATGTAAAGTAATTTGTATGAGTGAACCCCTTTGTCTGAAACAAACCAAAAGCGAGATTGGAGATCTGTAATTATTAAACAGTTGTCTTTAATCTGATCCATCTCAAAACTACAGCAAGAATACACACACAACTCTGCCTTCGAGGCAACAGTGTTTGTAGATGGATAAACAAAACTCCAGGTAGCTCCTGACGCCTTTAACAACGATGAGAAAAAACAGAGGGATAAATTTCCTTTGCACCTGATACTGGGAGGGTGGCAGAGCCAGACGTTTTATTAGAGAAAATCAGGAAATTATGAAAAACCAGAGCATCACGCAGCAATCTTTGCCTCTGAAGAGCTGCCTGCAGCGGCTGAAGGGGAGGAGGACCAACTCACCATCTCCAGAGACCAGCGTGGGTTGGCACAAGCCCTGTGGCCACCATGAGCCGCGTGGGCGCCTTCACCAGCCCCGTCGTGCCGCAGGCTCGGCCCCAGCCAGACCTGGGAGCAGCATCTTAGCGCTGAGCCGGGGCTTTGGCTCCGCGGCTGCGTTCCTGCTTCCCTCACCAACATCCATGGATCCTGTGACTAAGCTTGGAAACCACTGTCTCCGGCTGAGGATTATCAGCGTTCGGGAGAGAAAGGCATCGGAACTGCAGCACCCAGAGAAATTAAGTGTAGGACACAAAAAGGTGCCACAATAGTTGCACAAATGCCTTCCTGCTACAGATTTCAAAGGTGAAACAAGAATCCCAGTCTAGTTTGAATTTCTTCCACTTTTTTTTCCCCTTTGCTTTTATCCTCACTCCCTGCAGCTTGTGCAGCAAAGCCCAGAACAGAGAGTGAAACGCGGGGTGATGTGTCCTGCACAGTGATGAATTTATTTAGGGCTGACTATCTGACACAATTTCCTCCCAGATCTCAAAGGCTCTGCTTTGAGCAGCCGGGGCAGACACAGGATGCTGGTGGGTGTGAGAAAGGGCCTGGCAGATGACTAGCCCGAAGCCCTGACCCAGCTGGGGTGTGTGTGTGTCACCCTTTAGCACTAATGCCAGGCTTAGGACAGGCTCCCTTTTGGCTGGGTTTTTCCATGTTTACTGTAGTTACAGGACAACATTTAGAAAGAGAGAGTTACACAAGTGATTTTGAAGAGGCAGGGTGAGGACACAGCCTATTCTTAAGGCTGCACTTTCCACCACCAGACCTGGCTTTGATTTGTTTCCAACATTTCAGCCACTTGCTCTGACATTGTCTGTGCTGTTGGGAAGCTCTCTATGCTCTTCTGCCAGCCCTTTGGAAAACAGGGATTTGTTACCGCCGTTCCATACCACAAACGTATGTACACATATGCAGATGGAGAAAATGGACTTCAGTGTGCACAGATAATCTGAATTTTGGGCAGATCCTCAGAGTGAGTGGTTCGTTAAAATAGGTAATTCCTATTAGAAAACAAATTGGAGTGTGGATAACTACAACGACCCCTTGTCTTGGGTCATCAAAAAGGTTCAATAGTTCTGAGCCACAGAGCAGGTCTCTACCACTTGATCTGACCAAGAGCTGGCACTGGCACTAGAAGTGGGTGTCACTGTACCCCTTGACCAGAATTTTCTCCATTTATCTGCTAAATTCCGACAAAAGAAACATGAAAGACTACAGTTGTAGAGGAGGAAAAATCTCTGGTTCCTTCACACCTACTGTCCATCCCAACATTTATCTCAATGCCATGGGAGTCTCTCATCTCTCCCACAAGCCCTTTTCCAGCCAGCCTAGTGCATCCCCTCTTCCCACCTTCATCTCCTGCAGTTCTGTTATCCCAGTTCCCTTCTCTTGCACACCCCGCCGGGCTCCAGCCAAGCTGTTCCCTCCTCTTCTCCCTGTTCAGCAAAGCACAAACCTGGGGACCTACAAATCAAAACCAATGGGCAACAACAGCTCTGAGGCTCTGTCCCAAGAGAGCACCGTCTAGCTTATCTGTAACAACTCCCCAGGAAGGAGGTTTCCTAGCCTCCCTAGGTGGTCTTGCAACAGTTTTATGATGATAACAGGATGTTTTCTCAACAGCCAGCCTAAATCATCCTGGCAAATTAGCAAATCAGTAAATTAAGGTGCCACGGCAATCTGGGACTTTAATAACCACTATTACATGTTGGCAGGCTGCTAGATTGCACAGTGGTTTTCTTTTAGTTGCACTGAATAAATTTAGTTCTTTCAATCTCTTCTCACATTTCTTAATCTCTTGTTGTTGTTTCCTTCTCACCAATATGCCCGTGTCCTCCTCAGAGCAGGGCACTCCAAACTGGATTTGATGGCACTGATGATGGTTCCACTGTGCCACACATGAGTAAGTCACCGCCCGCACCTTATGGAGGACACTCCTTCACTACAACTCAAAACAAGATTCATCTCTTTGGCAACAGCCTCTCGGTGTTGATTCATTTGTAATCCACTAAAAATCCTCAGTCTTTTTCTCTCCATCTTTCTCCAGCTAAAACCCGACTCAGTAAATGTGCGTTTTGATTTCTCCTTTACAAATGAATCACTCTCTGGCTGCTTTTATCTCTTATCTAGATGCACTCTCCAATTTCTTAAGGTCACTCTGAACCCTGACCCTGTCCTCCCAACTGCCTGCAATCCCTCCCAACGTGATGTCATCTGAGTGTTATAAACATAGCTCCATCTTCCAAATGATGACTGAAAATATTGCAAGCTCTCCCCTGGAAAGTGACCTTGCTGATATATCACACATTACTGCACTACTTGGACCAGTGGAGAGACGGAAGTGCAAGCCTTTTTCAAGTGTCACTCTCTGTGAAGGTATTTAGAAATGGCACATTTATCTAACAGGCTGCAACTTCCGAAAACACAGACCTTCATTAGAAACTCATTCCTGTGGTAAAGGTAGGATGCACTGAATTCAATAGGAACTAACTAATAACATTAATAAATGCAATGGGAAGGCTATTTCCCAGCAAACTCTGTTCCTGGGGTCAACCAGCTACACTTTCTCAGTCCCAGGCTCAGACAACTGAAGCCGCTAGATGAACCCAGCAGTGCAACCTTATCCATCCTGCCACGTGAAGACAAAGATTCAGCAAATAATCAATCACAACCACTTTCTGGGATCAACACGAGAGAAGCGCATCAGGGTACAGTTCATTTCAAACTGCTGCTTTACTTTTATAATGCTGGAGCCACTAGGTGATGGTTTAAATTACTTTAACATTGCAGTATGCAGGAGCCAAGCCAAATTTCTCATCAGAGATAAGAAGTGTTAGTTTTTTAAAAAATGTTAAACTCTAATTTTGTGTTTGTCCCAGCTCTACTTATGAGTCCCAAACTGAGCAAGAAGATAATGACCAGGGGAGTCTCTGGTAGGATAAGCCCCCACAGCCCACCTTGAAAGGAGCTTGGAAAGTTCTGGTTACCGAGTTTCTACAGGTGAGCAGATACATCCTCTGAGAAAATATTCTGAAAATTTAAGAAACACACTTTAAAAACCCACTTTAATTGGCATAAACATTTTCCCCTTACTTTCTCTTCAGTGCTTATAACCTCACAGACCATTATTTTCCTAA
This sequence comes from Grallaria varia, assembly GCA_013396735.1. Classification (NCBI taxonomy): domain Eukaryota; kingdom Metazoa; phylum Chordata; class Aves; order Passeriformes; family Formicariidae; genus Grallaria; species Grallaria varia. The sequence continues at coordinate 63,702 of VWZG01003887.1, read as the reverse complement.
ATATTTTTCAGCAGCAACTTTTCCAGGATATGCACAAGAGCCATTCTTAGGCAGAGTCTTCTGAAATGACTACAGGGGAAAGTGTGAGAGCTTGTACTATACGTGTAATACTGGCATCACTAATACAGCTAATTCTAAAAACTTTTCACAATTTTTAATTCCTCAGAGCCCAACTCGGGAGTTTTCCTCCTTCTTTTCCCAGTGTGCTCAAGCCACTGTTCTTCAGCCTGACTATACAAGCAGTTGCACTTTTTAGACTCCAAAGTATTTTTTTTCACAACTTTTGCACCTGAAAAGCTTTCCATATTGTGCAAAATGCTCACCCATAAAAGAGGAGCTGATACAGTTCCCAACATCCAAAGCTGCCGACAGCACTGCAGCTCCTGACCAGGTGCAAGCAACAGCATTTCTATTTGCAACAAGTTAAGAAAACCACTTTCACTAACCACAAAATGGCTCTGTAATGGGAAGGCAACGAGCACCTGGAAGAGTTTCCTTCTCAAAAACAGCCAGAAGCAGCTAAAAAACAGCTAAATAATGCAGAGACAGGACGTGGCAGGAGATGCTCACTGTGCAATGGCTCTCACCAGTCAGCTCCAGCACAGCCTACACGTGTGAATTGAGCTCTATTTATAAGCCTTCCACTCCATTTTTTTTTCCAAATGCCCTTAATATAGTGCAGTTGTTATTTTGTTTCTGTTGAACGTAGCAACAGGAAACCCAGTCAGTCCTGCAGCAAACTTTCCATTCTCCTGGCACTCCCATTCCTGCCTAGAAAAAGCCAGATTTCCAAAGAGGTGTTTGATGGGGTGGGAGGGAGGGGGAGAAGAAAGCACACACACAGAAATCAAAATGCCCGTAAAACATGCAAAATGGAAGGCAAATTCAATAAGCTTCTTTTCTTTTATGCCTGTTTGAAAGGAAAAGACAATGTCCTAATTTGTATTTTTCTAAATATATCTTAATTCACTACCGGATTCCTAAGTATTTGTCAGGAAAATTACCTTTAATAAAGTGTAAGTAAAAAAAAAAAACCCAAACACCAGCATCTTTACACTCACACATTCCAGTAATGACTGACTTCCTTATCAGACAGCACAAATTTTAGCTTGGAAGGTTATTTTCTCTAGTTCCTGGCTAACTCACCGAGCAAACAGCTACAGAAATTAAGCCTTAACTTGTTAAAAACATAATAAACCTGATTTTATTACAAGCTTTGGCAAGACTGTTCTGCTGCTCAAAGAGCTTTATTGCATGATGAGCAAAGTTTTTTGGAGCTCCACCCTGCAGCGCAAACTCATCCCCGCAGTATTTTCTCTTTTAACAGCTTCATAATGATAGGGGAACACACCAACACAGCTGCTCAAAGGCAACGTGCACTGATGCAGGCTGACAGCAATATAGCATTTGCAAAACACTTTTTCAGGTACAAGAAACCATGCACAAAATATAGGAGCAAATTCAAATCCAGCTAGGAAAGGTAAGGCCAAGAACACAGCTCTTAACAAAGCAGAATACGTATCAGAGGTGTTTTAAACCAAAATTCTGTTCACGTCAAGCCCTTTTTTTAAAATCACAGACAGTCCCTAAATATGGCAAAGCACAAGTAACAAAAGCAATACCAAAAGGTTCCTGCTTCCTGGCACGACCTTTTCATATTGTTTTACTGACACAAACAACATGGGTTTTCACCCCACATTTGATCCCTATCTGTCTTTCCATTATTCATTTTTCTTTCAGCTAAAGCACTAATTCTCCCAGCTAAGGATGCCTTTAGACCTTGGACTATACACACACCAACACTGACTGCAGCCATGGCCCCCTTCTGCCAAAAACCCTGTGGAAGGACAAAGCATGGGAAGGGATGGAGAGCCTCTCCAGGACCATGCAGGCAGTAGCTGGGTGCAGGGACCTTGAAGGTGCTGCTGGCCCCCACACAGCATCACCAATCCCAAATGCATTCCACAACATGACTTTTGTCAAATTAAATACACAAATCTTGGTACACGAGGAACCTCTTGGCTCAATCTCTCTGTCACCAGCTGAGAAAACATAAATGTGGCTTAATCCAGCGGTTGGAAATGTGAGGTCTAAAAAAGCCCAGACTATTTTTAAAAGGCTAAGACAACGTCACAGTGATAGATGCTGTTCAGCTTTGCAGAGGGTACGGAAAGGAAACCAGCAGGTCTGGTGGCCGGTCACAGCAGCAGTGGCGTGTCTTTAAAAAGCACACGAGGGACAAGGTGACAACATGTGCACTCACCACTTCCTCGCCGGCTGCACTTTCTGTGCTGTCCTTCAGACAATCCACCTCGTCCTCAGTTTTCATTTCCAATTTCCCTGTGAAAACAGAGAGTCCACAAAGGTAATTTAAAAACAAACTTCTTTCAGTGCTATTAATATTTTCCTGTTTACTCACAAGTCTCAAAAAAACCCCAACAACAACAAAAAAAAAAGAAAAGAAAGAAAACCCAGGGCTCAAACCCCTTCAACAAGTCCATTTAAATCCCTTCAAATGAGTCCATTTGACTTCCAACATCTGGTTTCATTCTCGACTTTCCTCCTGGTTTCATTCTCGACTTTCCTCCTTGCTTGTTATTAGTTTTAACAACTATCGTGTCTGGGACTGAAGGAAACTATGAAACAGCAGAAAGCACAGGGTAAAACCCCTGAAAAGCTGAAGGTGAGACCAAGCACATCTGTATGTATTTGTCCATGTATTTTTTTGGCTCCAACTCATCTAGATAAAGAACCAGAATTTTTGCTGGTTTTCTTCTTACTATTACCCAAAGATAATGCAAGAAACCAGCCCTGCCTTTTCTCAACAGGTATTTTAAATGTTGCAAAAAAAAAAATATAACCACAAGCTGCAAAAATTCATCCCACCTGCACTGCCTGGACTAGGAATGCAAAGCCTTTTGCTGTTAGAGTTTACAAAGTCCCAGCTGATTCTCCCTTTCCTCATGCTCCCACGATGGTGTCACCACTACAGCAGTACAAATATCATGTCCCAGCTGCTTTCTCTGCCCAACAAAACTTTCATTAGTCACCATTCCTCAGGGGTTCCCCCTGCTTACCTTTTCCTGGCATAAAGTCAACATATGCTAATTCTCTTTCAACCCTAAGGTAATGACTAACACAGGACACTTTTAGAGGAGTGATTTCACCAAAGATGGAGGGAGAGTGGCTGTGTCAGGGCTAACCCCCCCCCCCCAATCCTGCTCCCTCTCTCATTTCTACTAAAATCAAACTGGATGGATGACAACGCCTTCTTAAGGGCAACGCACGTTTGCAGTGAGTTTACCCGTACAGGGATTTGGCAAGAGGAGCCTCCCATTTCCACAGGAAAACTGCTGTAACAACTGTCACCAATGGTTTTCCACTGGCTATAAAGTCCACCCTTGATTTTTGGGACTATCTGGTTTTGCAATGATTTTGTCTCTACTGGATGAGCTTGCAGGCAGACTCAAAAATCAGCAGTAACGCAACAAATTTTCAAGAGAACAATTTTTTGCACTCTGTCATTCTTCCTAAATTTCTACTGAGGAAAAGCACTACAATGCTGTCACAGAGGTCTCTGGGCATAAAGCACCTTATTGCATGTGTGGTACTGTTAGTGACATTTGTTACCTGTTCCCCCTTCACTCTAACAGGGGAAGGAAAGACTAAGCCCTTTTCCATAGGGAAAACGCCACTGGTAAGTATAAGGTGAAGACTGGTAAAGTTCAAAATAAGGTGATATTCTTCTATCTGTTTACTTGAAATGCTGAGATCTACATGGGGATATTTTACCCAAAGAGAAGAGCTAGGGAGCAGTAATTACAGTATTCATTAATTTAAGATGACAAATCCCAACCATACCTTGCCAGGTTTGGTTTCTGCCAAGAAACTGCAACTACTCTGAGGTGTTTTGTCAGCATAAACTCATGCCATTTCTTCTCTTCTCACCCAGCCTGACTACTGTGGCATGATTTCATATTCTAACTCTCGTCTTTTTTAATGAGTAGTATCTACCTGCCTGACTTGCAAAAAGTGTGCTCTCAGAACCCATTACTCAGCTGCAATGAAGTTCTGAGTCTAAAGTTAACAGCATGAGGAGATGCCTTAGGAAAGCAGGATCTTCTCCCTTCATCACGTTGCTTCAGTGTTGTGACCAGTCACTAGGTATTTGTCTGGATAGGGAAAAGATACTTCTGAAGTCTTTGTTTTGGGAGTAGACGGAAACTAAGCAGAGGCAATGAGATAAACAGGTGTATATTTGGGAGCAGCTTCACAATGTAAATAAAAAATTATAGAGTTCAATGATTTGGAGTGATGGCAACAGCAATTACCAGCTGATTACATCTCTGATAAGTTACCATGACAATAAAACCCTCTGACTACATGTGTTTCTGAGAAACAGCCTCATGACCTACACTTCCCTTGGGAAGGCTTTATTGTATTCCATCAAAAAAAGATGTGATTCATTGTGTGCACTGACGACTCTGTCATGGACACAAAAATCCTCTGTACAAACCCAGCCTGCAGGGAAAACTCCCCAGCACTGTCACAGCAAAGAAGAATTGGGGCTACCACTGAACTCATACACAAAATGTACTACCCAAGGCTAGACATCTACATGAAGAATGTACACAGCAACAATAATAAACAATAAATCAGTTCTCTTGAATTACTGCCATATCAGAGTTCTAGATGCTGCTTTATAGGAAGTGAGTTTCAGAAATATTTCAAATAGCAAGCCTGGATTCATAGCAGTTGCTTGTCTCTGCTTTAAGATAATATTTTTTGGGGGCTTTCCTAACATTTTGCTTCAAAAGAATCATGAAGTTCTTCAAGAGAAAGTATCACAGTTGAAATTTTGCTTCATGCAGCATCTCATTGCAAATAAACGATTTTTGCTTAAGAAGAGGTCTGATCATTGTATCCCAAGACTTTTTAGCCCTAAATCCTTATGTATTTTAAATCAGCAGCAGGATCACATCCTCTTTTCCCCCCCTTTCCATACCCTTACACAGAATGATGCATCATATCCGTTTCCTACTTTCGCTATTATCTTATTGGACTGTCTAGTCCCTTTTCCTATTAAAACCTCGCCTAGACAACGTCATGCCTCCAAGAATCCAACCACAGATAAAGACCTGGACTGTGCAGAGGGAGCCGGCGGAGCCGCAGGCTCCCAGCAAAAAGGAGCCCTGCCAGGTATTGAGTTACAGCCACTCCCACTCTATTGAACTGTCAAACCAACAGGGCACTGAAACAGGTTCCTTCTGAAAACAGCTTTCTAATCCACCTTTAAATCTTTCTACTTACTAATGGTCTGACTCATGGTTACAGGTTATCTATCGACATATAAACATCCTGAGAAATCCTGAACTCCACGTGAAAAAGTGATTTGCTGGACCCACCACTGAGCCTCCCCAATCCTTTCTCCTGCCCCCAGTTATTCTGCTATCACATATCAGAACAAACCCTCTGCCATCACCCCATACTGCATTAGGACCAAAAAATCAGCTCCTAGCATTAAAGCACTGAAACAGCTTTATTACTTCGCAACTTCATGATTTATATCATGGCAGACTGTTTTTTAATTGTTTAAATGCTTTGTTTGTTTGTTTGTTTGTTCGTTCAGTGCTGGGAAGGCAAGAGGCACTGTATCATTCTCTCATAGAAGAGAAAAAAATGGCAGCTGAAAAAGTTCAGCTGCTTCCACTTAACAGCTGCTTCAACAGGTGGAACACAAAGATCAGATTAGCTCCATGTTTCAGTACCAAATTCACCTATCATTTAATTTCAGCTCAGAGCAGTAAACTTTTTATTTTTAAATTCAATTTACCCCTGTGTTTCCCTCTTTGGAGTTACCTGGCGATGTTTTCTATCAGCTCCTGCTGCACGGGCACCAGGCTGACCCCAAATCCCACCGCTGTCCCCCATCACACTCATCCACGGGGAACGCCGGTCCCGCTTCCCAGCCGAGGGCAGCAGGAAAAACTCATCGCCCGCATCCCAGTATTGCTTCAATGCACTGGAAAGCACCACCGGCTGCTCTGCCCGACAGAAAAGCTCTGACGCCCGGAAAAGGCGGTGGGGGTAGGGCTACTGGCTTTTTTTAATGACCTAATGCTGCCAATTAGGAAACAGCTTTGGGCAGTTCAGAGGGACATTTTCAGCTGTTTCAAGTAGACAGCCAAAGAACACGCAGGAGAGCCCCGCTGTACGCTCTGATTCCATGTCAGCAAAAATAAAGGGGAGGGAATAGCACTAAGGAAATAAACCCTCATGCCCAGATAAATGCATGTAACTTGAAGATAAAGTAATCCAAATAGCTCCTTCCCATTCACTCCTTCTCCAGGGAGGATTCACGTGCTAGAAATTCCGTACAAATTCAAAGGAGATGATGCCCTGTCCTCACCTCCAATGCCAGCTGAGAAACATGCATTTGAATTGGAAGTTTTTACATGTAACTTCAAATTTTTCCCTTCTCAAAAGAAAAACCCCAAACACCTACACTTCCTCTGCAGGGCAGGCCTCCAGCTCTTACTTCCCCCCCTTTGCTGATGAGATGCCAGAGGCACGCCTACAAATCAAAAACTCAAAAGTAGGAAGCCAACTGATTTTTCCTACCTGTAACAGGCTCAGCTCCTTGCACTGCCAGGCTGACGTTCTTCTTTGTTGAGGAACTTAAATCCGTTTCTCCATTAAGGCTGACTCCAACATCCACCGCAGCCTGGGGCTCAAGCCCCACTTTTTCTGCAGCTGGTAATTCAGAGGAACAAAGTGTCTCTGCTGCAAAAACCACTGCATCCAAACTTTTTACCATTTTAGGAACTTTATCCTGAGAGGAGCCATCGTCTGCCGATACCAAACTCTTTACTCCCGTATTTTCCAGTGACTCAACAGCAAGCGAATGGCAGGAAGACAGCGAGAAGGGCAATTCAGGTACAGCTCTGCTTTGCTTTCCATCGAGCTCAGCCAAGACCTCCCCTTGAGTCACTTTCACAGCGGGACCAGCATCACTGTCGCTGGCCGGACAAATGGTGTCGGTGCTGGAGTCACTGTCACACATGGGCTCCTCCGCGATGGGCTGAAGTGCTGCCCGGGGAAGCACGCCCTCCATATCCTCCTGCTCCTCTGGAAATGCTGCCACAGGGGTCATTGTCACCGGCCTTAGCACTTCCTTACCCTCACAGGCATCGCTCGGGGCTCCCGTTTCTGAGGAGTTCTTTAACTCAGGGGTGTTGTTGTGCAGGGAGATTTGTTGTAGGGTTTGACCGGGATCACGCTGTTCTTGGTTCAGCACCACGTGTGGACAAGGGTCACTCTCTGCACCCAGTGACTCATCTGCTGATGCAGGTCCATGCATGGTGCCTTCTGCAACCACTGCTCCGGCCAGGCACGTTTCTTCAGGTTGGACTGTCCCTTTCATCCCAGCACCCTCATTGCTGCTGCCCACCACAGGTGTCCCGAGACTGCAGGCAGAGGGGTTCACAACAGCAGCAAGAAGCTCCTCTGGCAAAACCTGCTCCTTGTCATTCGCATGCGTCTCCCACTCAGGCTCAGCTTTGCCTTCTTCAACGTGTGAGAGGCTCTGCTGCGGGGAGCCCTCCTGCCCAGCATGGTCACGCTCCCCACCACGCTGCCAGGAGAGCTCTGCCGAGCCCGCTGCCGCCACCGTCGCTTCCTGGTTTTGTTTAGATCCCTCATTATGAACGGCAGAGGGTGTGCCCGTGAAATTATCCTCTGCACCCTTGGCACATGGCACTAATCCAGGGTCATTACCTTGCAGAGCTGCCTCCTGCCCGGGAGGTGCCACTGCAGCATCTCCCTCCTCCTGATGCACAGCCAGTCCCTCGGCTGCGGGCAGGGGAGCGGGCGATGTCACCCCACTGTTCAGCCCCTCCTGCTCCAAAGAACCTCCTGCTATCTCTGCTTCCTTCTGGGCAGACTCTTTCTCTGCCAGGCCTGTGCTTGTGCCCTCTGGAGGGAGCAGTGCAGGCTCCTGTTTGCTCTCAGTGCCTGGTTTGAAGGTGTCACCCATTTCATCTTCAATGCCACTCTGACCAGCAGAAAGGCAACAGACACCAACTTCCTGACCTCTGCCTGCAGAAACTGCACTTCCTCCCTCTCCAGTTCCTGATGGCTGCTTTTCACTGCTCTCCACTGCGTCAGCCCCATGATCAGTGATCTCATGGCTCTCCTGGCAATGCACAGGTTCTGCATGACTTTCTTTAGATCTATCAGCATCACTGTCCTCAGGTTCAGCAGCAGGGCCATCAGTTTCCATACTGCCTTCCAGTGAGTGCAAGCTGGATTTTCCATCTGTGCAACCTGCTTCCACCAGCCCTTCTTGCTCTCCACTCTTACTGCTGCCGTAGATTTCCAAACCAGGATCAGGTTTTGATGCACATGTGGGAACCTTCACCCCATTCATTGCTGGTAATGCTTCTCCAGCGCTTGCAGTGACATCCTGTCTTGCTGTCACACCAGCATTGCCTTGGCTGTCCATGAAGTCACCATTTACCTGAGCAGTGCACGCTCCAGTCTCTTTGTTATCCCCAGTCTTGCAAAGGTCAACAGAGACATTGCCAGGGCCACCACCTGCATTTGTACCATCACAGGCTACTGCCTCTCCCATCTTCGCATCCTCGCCATCCGAACACTCAGTGCCATTAAAATCACTGAGTAAGGGTTGAGCAGCGCTGGCCAACTCCTCCTTCACTGGTGATTCTTCCTCCAGGTTTGCAGTCCTCTCAGGAGCCTCTGCCATCCCATCCTCTCCCTGCTGCTGGCCTGTAGCCCTGTCAGCTGCCCCGGTACAGTTCCTGCATTCAGTCTGGCCCATGGCCACATCCAGACCCTCGGAGGAAGCTGGGGCTTCACCTGCAGCTGCAACCACAGCAGCAGCACCGCCAGCTGCACGCTCCTTGGCACCTTGCACTTCCTGATGGGCAATATCTGTACTGCCCAAGCCAGCCTGATCCAGAACAACGCCAGCAGATGTCATTCCAGCTGCCTCATTTGTATTTCCAGAGGATGGAAGATTTACAGCACCGTTTACACTTGCACATGGGCTCACAGTGCAGTCCTTCTTATCTGATATAGTCGCAGAGCCCTCAGCAGAGGTTGGCTCCACCTCTTCCTTTTTACACAATATCTCTGTGTTTTTACTTTCATAGAAGCATTCTGGGCTGTTTCCACCCCCCAGGCTAACCAAGTCATCGGGTGCATCGTTAAAAGCTCCCAAACTCCTGCTGTTGCATTTCTCCTCCTGCTGGGTTTGGTCTGAGAGCTGCCCAATGTCCCGGTGAACCAGATCAGATGGATTTTCCTGCCTTTCTTCTCTTGTAATTTCTTCGAGGCTCTGAGGAGTAGTGGTCAGGTGACCATCTGGCTCTGCTCCTTTAGCACAGCTGTGTCCAGAATCCCCCAGTACAGGCTCTGTCTGTTGCCTTGAACTCTGTAACAAAACACACACACACAAAAAAGAAAACATTACTTCCCTCTGTCACACAATTACCCTCTCTCCATTTTGTGCAAGATCTATATCTACATAATCCTAGTCCTTATTACTCCTGCTCCCTCTGTACCTCTACCTGGTGTCAGCCAGGACAAATATACTTCGCCCAGTCACAAATACACTTCAGTGGGTATTTTACATGTTGGTTTTGTTACAAGGTAATACTGAAATAATTAGAATGACAGAAATGTTGGTTGAAAAGAGCATCTGAAGGTCATCTAGTCCAACCACCTGCCTGAGACTGGACTGCTGCCAATGCAACATCAGGTCAAGCATGACTTTATCTTGCCAAGTCCCCAAAACTTCCGATGATGGAGTACCCACAACCTCTCTGGGCAATCTGTTCCCATGCCATACTACCCGCCCATGAAGAATTCTTTCCTAACAGTCAGACTGAACACCCCGAAGCTGAAATTTGTCCCTCTACGCCCTTGCTACACCATCTGTCACCACTGAGAAGAACTGTGATCTTGGTAATTGCTCTTCAAGCAGCTGTAGTCATATTTCTTGAGTGCACTTAAATTCAAGATCAGTAAACAGCAGAATTTAGTCTTCCAAATAATGCAAATATATACCAGCATAGTCCCAATGGGTTTTAAGCAAATGCTGTTTAAGAGCAAATTCAGATCCCCGCCCAATGGCACTGCCCGGCTCTTGCCACCATTATTCAATTTTCTCTATATGGATGAAAATGCTCCTTCAGATGTGGACATTGGCTGACACTGTCCAAACACACTGCTTGTTTCCTGCTCATAGGACTGAACTAATCATCTAATCTATTCCTGAGAACGCAGGCATAATTAAATATCTGAAATTTATTTCCTAACTGGAAACAAAAATTTCAAAATAATGACACACTATTAAAATTAATACATGCATTATCATGGAACCGTAGCAACATATTCAATTCCTCTCTAATCTTCATTTTCCTTCCAGAGCATCTGCTTTTTCAAGCTTTCATAGTTTGACACAATCAAATCTTTACTTAGAAAGAACCGCCTGTTTCAATATCTCCTCTCATGTTCTCTTCTCTACAGAAGAGAACATATCAATCTTCACACCTTAGAAGAAGTGGCTTGTTAACAAGCAATCCTAATCCCTCAATGTACACCCCACAGAGCTCCCTTGGCTTGCTTGGGGTTTTGCACCATAAACTTTCCGAGGTCACACTGGTTTCTCGCTAAGTGCCTGTGACTCTCCACAAATGCAAAACTCTAATGAACTATGTGAAATCTGAGCAGGTTTTTTTTGTATTTATTTATAAAAATATTGCAAAAAATGCATGCATCCTAGAAGTCTAACTTCAACAAAGTTCCCTGCAAATTTTAAGACTTCTCAGAGAAACAGACCTCCATACCAAAAGCGTCAGCTTCAACACCCCTAAATATTAAAGTGGCCAATACATTAACTGTTGCATCACAGGGAACTTTTGGATATTGCACATACAAACATTGGCTAAAATCATCACTGCTACCTTGAGGATATTGTGTTTACTTGTCTTTCCATGCTCTGAGGTTTGCAAACATTGAGCAGCAGCACAGAAACACTGAATCACAGTCCACTAAATGTACTTCTGGTGTTTGCCATGAACCTCCCTCCTATTCAAAATCATCCTGCTACCCAGATCCCACATATGCTGTCAGCCGTGCCAGAACTCCCTGATTCTGAGGCATTCCAAGACAGGTGAGCATTGGAGGCATGGCATCTCCATGCTCATGTAGCACCAGGGATGGGACACAGGGCTCTGCCTGCTGCAGCTTCTTTTGCAAGGGCAAACAGTGTGCCAGGATTCTGGTGGCTGTAACCACACAGCAGAGCATGGAGACCATGCTTCTGGTTCCTAGCCAGGATGGACAGACAGAAACAATAGTGACACTTGCTTGGGAAAAAGGAGGGGGCATGGCAGCCCCAGCATCCTCACTCTGCTGATAGCCTGAAAAATACAGCCATCACCAAAGGAAGCCAACTGCCTTTCAACTGACCCAAAATAAAGCTAAATGAAATAATTACAGGGCTGCTTTCCAAATTCAAATCAGATTAGATGTGAAGTAAAACAGCGGTGGAAAGAAAAGTCTATTTCTGATTTCATTGTCAGGCAAAATGCGCCCATCTGGCATTTGCACGAGCAAACAAGCAGCAAGCTGGATATGCCTGCCATGCTTTAGTGTCTTTTGATGGAAAGGGGAAGAGATTTCATGGTTAGCCTGGGTTTGCCACTCATGCCACCAGTTTCTTTTGAGATCCAGGATAACTGAGAAGGGTGAAAATGGCTCAGGATGGTCCGTATCTCTGAACATCCTCCCAGAAAGTAACAAAAATACGCTGTTATTTAGATCCTGCAGCTCTGAAACAGCAGACACGTGGGCTGATGAAGGAACACCCACAAGCGATGGCAGCTGTGCAAGACACGCGGGTGTTTCTGAGAAATGGCACAGAAGTGCTCTGCTGTTTCACCTTCCCGTCCCAACCGAGACTTAAAGCAGTGAGAGGAAGCCTTTCCAAAGCCCCACAGCTCCTGTGGCCCAGCCACCACGGGGTCTGAGCAGAATGTAGTGAAGGGATCACTATGGACATGTACCTTCTGTGGCCAAGGCAGGCTTGTCCTCTGAATCCCACACTGAGGTGCTACAGAAAGGGTCATTTTCTCCATCAGCCACCCCAGAGACTTTCCCTTCAGACTCTGCTCTGACTCGGGACTTTCCATCCGAGCAGAGACATACCCACTGTGCTCAGTGCCCACAAACCCAGGCTCATTCAGAGCCTGCCCTAAGCTGCCCCACGGCAGACATCGTGTCTCCGGGGAGGTTTCCCTGCCCGTCCAAGTGGGTCCCAAGCTAATAGAGAAGGCAGGAGCTGGGAGCACAGAGAGCCCACCAAAGGCAAACAGAGCAGCTGTTGCACAGCCCCAGGCCTGCTTCTCTTCTGAGAGAGAACATTTCCTGCCTGATACAGCTTTCTCAGATCTGCCCGTGCTCAAAAAAAGAAGAAAACAGGCAGGTGTCCACCTAGATGCTTGGTAATGACATCCAGAGAAAATGCCTAAGCAAATATGCCCTGAAGGATGCCTACATATGAAAACCCTCTCCAGGAGCCAAGCTGCAACCAGCCAGCTCTGCTCCTCCTCCATCCCCTCAGCATGTTTCTTACCTTGTGCTGGTGGCTCTGCATGTGCATCTGGAGGTGCTGGATGTCCCTCTCCCAGCTGGCCGCGGTCCCCTCCTTGGTCTCGGCTGTCAGCAGGTACACGTCGAGCCCGCGGTGGTGCTTCACGCTGTAGTCCCCCGAGTGCACCGTGTGAGACAGGGTGCTCCAGGAGTCGGGCTCCCTGGCCTCCTCCCTGCCATGAAACAAGGGCGGGTTAATGAGCAGGAGAGGAGGGGATGCTGCGGGGCAGGACACACATGCTCTTCTTCACTCTGGACAGTCATCTAATCATCGGCCCGAGCGAAGCACAGCACCGGCTCCAGGGCCAGACAGACAAATACACACCTGGCCTTGAAAATTAATGGGATTGAAGAGTTAATGCCAGCCACAAGCTTTATTTCAATAGGTCCTTCTCAGGTAGAGAGACTTGTGGTTTTTACCACAGACTATGACAGACTAGCAGCAAAGGGCACTGCTTTTTAAACTGAATTTACCACAAGTGAGGATTAATAAAGCAGCTGTCACAGAACAACAGACACTTGAAAGACAGAACTGCAAAGGGACAAGTTGGAAGGAACAAGGATTGATAAAGATTGACACAGATGCTACAGCTTCTACGCCAAAACCAGCACACTGCTCACAAACACCCAACAGCCATCAAATCATAGCAAATTTTTCACTCCTGAAATGAATTTAACTTGCTCTGTGAAACTGCCTCTGTGCAAGATGTTCTCAGTATTGTGAGACAGCTGTTCTTCTGCAGCATTATCATGGGTTATCTTTGTACCAATCAAAAGGAAAGAATGGAAAAAAAGATGCTACAGATCAGAATGAAAAAATAACTCAGTAGGTAAATTTATTCAATAGACATTTCTATTCAGTCATCCCTTTTTGAATGTCAAACGCTGACTTTGCACAAGCTTGCGACTCAAAGCAGTAATTCCTCAGGTCTCACTGAGCTGCACAGCAGCTACTCCAGCCTTTTAAGGGTGTGAGGAAACACTGGGGTGTTCATCTAAAGCTTCAGGTTCACAGATTTCATTTTGAATCACAACTATTTCAGGAAACCCAAAATCTGTTTTAATTTTCCCAGACAGAGCAGCTTGTGTGGCACCCCACCAATCCCTGAGGAGGGATGTGGAGCCAAACAGGAATGTTACAGGAACAGATGATGTTGACCTCAAGGGGGTGAGAAATTGGAATTTCTCTGTCTTCTTTTTACCAGGGCATTTACTCGAACTCAGCCCCAGCTGAGAGCTGGGTTGGAGATTTGACTAGATGATCTTTAGAGGTCCCTTCTATAATCCAAATTATTCCATGATTCTGTGATGTCCCTTCCCCATCGCAGAGATCAGCCATTCCCAGATCTCCCTTTGCTGCGCAGCTACAGATTTCCCTGGAAGTGGCAGAGCTGTGCTCTTCTTTTTTACAAATCCTTTGTAATTCAAGAAAGTAAATATACATCAAATGCATGCCATCAACCAGGTAAAACTACACATAGATTTCAGCACCTTTGCTGAGAAGTTTCTTACTTTAAAAGTTGCAAATCTTTCTTACAAGCAAGTGCCCACCAGCAAACCACAGCACTGCCTCTCTGGGATGCCACACAATTTAGAAAGCAAAATCATAATGAGCAAATGACACCCTGAACAACAACAGGAATGGGCAGAGCAAGGTGGGGAAACGGTCAGACAGTTCATCACATGGCAGCAAAACCTGTGTAGGCGATGGTGGTGGCAGTGACTGTCCCTGCACTGCCTTGGCACAACCACCTACTCCCTTCGGTGACTCATTCTGGGTTAAATCTGAAAGGAAAGGCAGAAAAAGCAAACCTATGACTTCCACCATTCACCACCATTCAACTCAACTGCCTTCAGCTTGATTTAAGCAGAATCAATATTTCCATAGAGAAACAGAATGCAGCAGCTTGTTTCTGATGATGGTTAGTATAAATCCACAGAGGCACAGAAGTCAACTGAGCCATTACAAGTGACTAAAGAAATGACCTTTCTTTATCAAGGAAACACAGACATTTCTGTCTGCAGTATTTTTCTTTTCAGATGTCATGTATGAGAAGCCACTGTAGTCGGGGCCACTCTCAGAGTACAAGGAGGCAGTGATCACAAAAGCCAGTCACCCACTCCTGGGGACAATAGCAGCCGGATAAAAGAACCGAGCACAATAAATCTGCTCCACTTTCTCATCAGCTTCAAGGACACTTGGAGGCATCTCCAAATCAGCACCCACAAAGCAGCCTGCATGACTTCAAAAGCATCAAAATCTGGAGCAAGATGACAGGCAGAGTCCCCTGCAACACCTTGAGTGTGCCCACCACTCCAGCAATCCACCACCTTCCCACAGTCCAGATGGATCAAATAATCACTTCTGCTTACAAAGACAGCAGTTTCTTTTCATACTCAAGGGGCCAGTCTGTGTTACACTTTATGAAAAGCTTTACACCTTTTGAGAAATTAACATCTTACTCACATCCAACCAAGTACAAACTCCAAGCTTTCATTTTTAGTAGCCGCCACCTGTGTGACACAAAATCAAGCAGTAAGGAAATGAATGGCTCAATCTACTCACTCCTTCAAATCATCCCTTTCATACACTGCTCCATCTCAGCACTATGGTGTGCAGGAGCGAGGACAAATGAGGATTTGCAAGTGTTAACTTGTTTTCACACTGCTATTCCTGTTGCTCAGGGAATCACTTCCAAGGCCATGTAGCTCCTATGAAGACACTTGTGCTCGTTTGTCTTCGTACACTGAGCTTCACTGTTTGTGCCTTTCCTGTATGTCTCACTGCAAACCCTGGGTTTTATTGAGAGATGATAAAAACACACCGTCTTTCAGGAAAAAAAGCTTTGCAGTTATGTATTTTGTACTTCCTGGCTGTGAAAGATGCTTATTCTGTCCAGATTTGGAATTTTTGTACTGGTTGTACAGGAGTGCATACCCAAGCTGGTCTGCTAGGAGATCAAAATAGATATGCAAATATTTACTGAAGATTTATCAAAAAAATATGTATACAAACTCTAGCCTTTAAGAAGTTTGAAAATCTGCTTCCGTTCAGCACAAAAATCCAGTTTGCTGCAGTTTGCCAGCACAAAGGAAATCTGTCTTCTTATGAGATTTAACCATCCTGGGTCAACTCTTTCTCATTATTCCTTTTCAACAGATTCCCATCAAAATATGTAACAGATACCAGTGAACCGAAAATTTCACATGAATCCCCTCCAAGCCCAATTTTTGCAGAAGAAAGTATCTTGGTTAAAAAAGCAATGACTGAGAGATAAGACTGATAGCATTTACTAGCTCTACCCTCTGCACAACCATGCCATGACCCACTGAAAAAGCCTGGAAGAAGTCCTCCAGCTCTGGTCCTTGCTGCCTTCCTGCAGTCTTCTGCCCCATGGAGGTAAACCCAGAAGGGAAATTGCTGTGTGCAAGGAAGGACAGACTTCTCAGCCCGCCCTTCCTCTGTGGAAAGGTGGCTCAAAGGATGCCAACCTCAAACAGGGAGAGAGGAGAAGCAAACAAGGCTCCAAAATACTCTCAGGCCATGTCCTGCTCCATCTGGGAGCTGATTAAGATTGCTGAAACCACAGGATCACCTCCTGCCCATTTGGCAGGTAAGACAAGATAATATATCATAGAATCACAGAACGGTTTGAGTCGGAAGGAACCTGAAATATTGTCTAATTCCAACATGGGCAGAGATACTTTGCACTAGACCAGATTGCTCCAAGCCCCGTCCAAGCTGGCTTTGAACACTGCCAGGCATGGGTGGAATTAGTAGGTAATGTATTTCAATTAAACCTCCCAGAGTTGCCCAAGTAGACTTGGCTCTTTTCAAGGAGGACCCACACTGGACTCGTGTGCTGAATCTCTCCTCATCTCGTGGGGCAGAGGAAAGCCTGTGCTGGCTCCCGGCTTCCTGCAGATACAGCAACAGACTTTTAAGACAAGGGAAGATAAGTGAGAACAAAAAAAAACTGAGTAAAAGCTCTGCCTGCCTTCAAAAGCTGCAGAAACTGAGCTCAGTAACAAGGGTTTGAAATTTGGCCGTGCCCACGCCCGCAGCAGATGTGTCTTCCGATACCAAGATACCAGGTTTGAACCAGAGAGCAGAGGAAGAGGAGGGTGGGAGAGACCAGAAGATGAACAAAAAAGCCTCAGTGAGTTACACAAAACTTTGTGTTAGGAAGATTTATCCCACAGTTCTACAAAGGGGCAAGGAATGCAGTGTGGGAACTCAAGGTGTTATTTCCTGGGGATATCCCCTCCAGATTTCTAAGCTGAAACAAAACAAACTCAGTAGCATTGCCTGCTCTTAGGATCTTACTGCAAGCCTGACTACAGCTGTGAGTTTTCTGAAAGTACCAGCTCCTAGATTCATGTGACAAAGAAAAAAATAACAATTAAAAAAAATATTAAACAAAGCCCCTAACATTATGGCTGGGGTAAAAAGCCAGGAAACGCCAGAAATTAGATGCTCTTTTCTGTAAGGTAAATAAAAACGTAACTAAATTGAATTTTAATCTTTCATTCTTTTTGTTATTTGTATTATTATATCACAGTAAAAATATCAGATTCAGACAGACTGTGATCTGGGATAAACAAGGAATAATGCCTACAGGGATAGGAAGCTGAATTGGTGGCGATTGCTCAGTATGTCCATAGCACAGGTAACTTAAATCAAGCCAAAAATTCCTTCTGGGAAACCCAACACCCAGACTTAATGCAGTCACCAGCATTTAAACCAATACATCTTAGAAATTTGACAAAATAGAATGTCAATGCTATTCGCAGAAGTGTCGGGGTAATGGAGGCTTTATATACATATGATCAACATGGTCTCTCAACAGTTGTTTGTGCACATATCCTAAGGGAGCAAATCCAGTATTTTCTGTCACAAAGGGTCTCTGCTCTAAAATCCATGCATTTCTCAAAGCCCAATGTTAATTATACATTTAAAAAAAAAAAAATACAGCTACAAACTGTCATCAACCATACCTGCCAAAAGTACAATCTGCATTCTGTAAGAGTAATTCTTATTAAATGCACTTCTCCATTTTTATATTTTCAGAGCCTTCTGTAACAAGAAGGGTACACTGCTCAGGATGTGGAGCTGTAGTTCCAACACAGAATTCAATGTCAACTTGGAGTCTCATCAGTAAACAAAGGAAATTTAAGGTGAATCTATGAAATACACTCAAGAGTGAAAACAGATGCCATTTGTTGCATTTTAAATACTGAAGTGCAGTCATGGAGACTCCTCCAGCAAGCAGTGTTTTCTTTACAGCTAAAAACAACATCACAGATCAGGACAAGTGATACAGAAGGAAGATTTGTCTCTGCAGAACATCTCCATGTGCTCCAAGCAGGATCACAGGCTCTGCAACACAACCCAGAGATGAAGCCACTGCTTTGCCTGCCTCTGACACAGCCGTTTACAAAGTGTTCTTCTGCAAGAATCTGTTCAAACTTCAGTCCCCACCATGAATGTCACTACTTGGAGCAAATCTGCTCCAGAGACTAAATATGAGCATCCTAACTGGGTATCCAATCCAGCCCACCCATGCCTGAGGCCAAAACCACAGCAGTTCTGGGAAGCCAATTATCTGCGTTTTCTAAATTTATCCTGAAACAGAGCTGTCTATCATCATCACTTACCAAACACACAGGGCTGTCCAGCACTTATGGCCCCCGTAATGTTTGGGATCACTTCCAGATTGGGATTGCTGGGGTGGGGGGAATAATTTTCTTCTAATATCTTACCAAATCTTCTCAAATCTCTTCTAAATCTCCTCTTTCTCATCCTCACAGGCCTGTTTCCATGATCATCTCCCAGGACTACAATTTCCAAGCAGGAAATCAGAGACAGTAAAAAGTTGTTTCTACCACATGGACAAAGCCTTCTCTCTCGTTCATATTCAGAGGTGGATGCATCCAGAACAAGGGAGAGGAGGGAGCCAACAAATGAAAATACGAGTCTTCACAGGGATGTGGGACACACTAGGAAGTCAGTAAAAGTTGGGAGCACAATGTGGGTGAGTAGGTGGAAAGAGAGAAACACAAACTCTTCCTGCTCCACCATGTTCACACCTGGTTGCCCTGTCCCCTCACCCTCTGTGGCCAGAAGAAACCCACAGCAACACAGCATCTTTCTAATCATGATGTTCAATCAATTAAATGCTGGTGTTTTAATTGAGAATCTCAAAGTTCAGCAATGCATGGCCACAAAACTAGATCCTGTAGATCACTAATCCTTCCGTGCTTGTGTAGCTAAACATGGTCTTAACACACACATCTCTCAGAGTCCTCTTTCACTGCCCTTCTAACACATTCAAATCCCCCTTTAAAGGTTAATCTTGTGCCAGCACTTAGAGACAAAGTCAAGTGTTCTCCTGCCACACCACAGCAAGCCATATTCTAAATCCAGCACCCCAAATAGCAATCAAAAGGATTTGTTGCTTGGTTTGGGGAGGAAGAACAGATAGAGAAACATCAACATTAATTCAATAAAACTTTCAGCTCCTGATTCTGCATAGCCTGAAATAAAATTTAAAATATGTATAGCATCATCTGCCAGTGTGGTGGCAACCTTCTGACTACCTGCACATCCCCAGCTGTGTCCTGCTCCAAAAAAAATACTGGAAGAACTCAAGCGATCAAGGGGAGACTCAGATTCTTGCACATTTAGTTCCCAGCTTGCAGTAAAAGCAAGGGTTCATCCAGGAAAGGAGGGTTCAGGCTATACATTCTCAGGGGTACAAGCACCCTGTCCCATCCAGCTGCCACCACCTGGCACTGAAGCAACAGCAGTCAGCAGTGTTTTCAGACCCAGGAAACCAGTGACTTTGGCCTATGCAAAGACTGAATTTAATGGAGAAACTAAACACCAAAATTCAGCGAAAAAATTTCCATCTTCAGCTATCATCCCAATCTGGCAGGGCACTGTAAGAACTGCTTGATTTTAAGTTCACGCTTAAACTCTGCTGAACACGAACTGGATAGTCCTGAAATTAAACACTTGCTTAAATAATGTGCTAAATTGGGGTCCAAAAAAAAAAGACATACAAGGCAAATCCTCTTGCAGCTCTGGCTCAGAAAAGCAGAAAAGTGTATTCAGTTATAAAAGTAAAGCCACAGAAAAAGCTTTCTTATTTGCGAGGCACCACAGAAATTACAGCCCAGATTTCACCAATTACTTATGTAAAATCAGAACAATAGCAAGTGATAATCACGGATTGCAAAACATTCACAAAACTCTTCTGCTACCAGTGAGTTATTCCTCATGAGTGCTAATTAAATCAGCTTAGTTTTGGAAATACAGACTCAGTACTGACTTACAGCTTCACAGACTGAGCCACCTGGTCCTTACCAGGAGGTTCGAAGAAGGAGCAAACCCAGAGCTCTGCAGAAGTGCTTTAGAGCAACAAGCAGAGAAACCAGCAAAAGCGAAACTGATATTACAGTCGAAGACTCCAAGACTGTTACAACTCTGAAACTTTTCTTTGCAGGGATTTGAAAAATGCAACAGTTGGGTTTTTTTTAATGGGATGTGCTTTCTCTTACTTCCCTTTTTCAGGGGACATAAATCACTCTCAGCTGCGAAGGGACTACAAGCATTTGGCTTTACTTGGGAGGGGTGGGGGGAAGCATTACTAGACAGAAATGAAATCAGAAACCAAATGAGTGTCTGTAGGCTTTACAAGGCAGCTTCCAACCCCTCCGTGGCTCCGCACGCTCGCTGTGCCTTGGAGCCATTTTCCTCGCCGCGGTGCAGAGCCCGGCAGAACATGGAGCTGGCAGGGCGGTTGTGTTAATGCGCTGGGAAACAGCAGCTCCTGCACAAGGCAGCTCTGCGGCTGCTGCAGGGGCCGGAGTACTCCCAGAGTACTCCCGGAGTAATCCCAGAGTACTCCCAGAGTAGCCCCAGAGTACCACCCGCCCCTCTGGTAACCATGTGCCTCTTCAGAGCCAGCCCTTCCCAGCACGGAGCACCCAGCGCTGCCCAACTCCAACACTGGGCAAGCACAGGCTGCAGCCAAGGACCCTTCACTCTGGAACCTGCTCCAAGCACTCGGAAATCCTTGAAACTCAGAGAGGGCTGTGCAAACTGCCTGGTTCCCAAAGGTTTTTTTCACGCAAGTTAACAATATTTATTTAAATTATGGTTAAAAATTGTCTTTAAATTTGTATTTAAAAAAATCATCAAACTGCTAGGAAGCAAATAAGAATGCTCCTAGGAAAAAATCTTATATATATATTATAACTTATAAGTCTTCATGGATACTTTTCCCCTATAAAACTCCCGCCCTTCTGCACTATCCTATACCATTTGCACAGTCAATGTTTGCTGTGCAGTTTCCATTTCACAGATAAAACAAGCACCCTCAGGAACGATGCACAACCGATGAATGTTCACTGGTGGTCAATATTTATTTACTTGTATGAATGCTTAGTACTGAATGCTGTTATGGGTACCTGCTTTCCATCTCTGGTGACCTACATGATCTCTATCACAGTTTCTTGGTTTGGTCTTCAAAGAACCAGCTCATGTACCTTTCCTGTCTGAGGATGAAGAGTCAGAGCACAAGCTAGAGACTATAGAAAGGAATACTTTATCAAGGGTTATAGAATTAAAAAATTTAAATAGGAAGCATCTTTCTTTTTTTAACATGAACTGCAACAGCAGAAAAAAGAAAGTTCATCTGATAAACAGAAATTCAAAATGTCACCAGAGTAATTCGTTTTTGAGAAAAATATTTACACTGCAGCTGAATCAAGCTACTCTGCAGCTGAACCACAGCAAAACTGCAACAAGGGAGAAGGTTTTGTGTCTGCTCTTTAACGATTGTATCCTAATAATGGCAAAATTTCACCCCTTCCCAATGCTGGCTGGGAGAATCACTGTAAAATGCAGGGCCCTGCAAATTAGCAAGCAAGAGAACAATAAATTCCCCCCCAAGGATAACCCATCACAAAACACGTTGCATTCATTTATTTGGCAAAGTGCAGTTTAATTACTTGTTAAAATAATGACTCCTTTGTAGGGGCCCTCACTAACATGCGTTGCTGCTCTGTATTTTGCTGAGTGGGATGAGCTGTGTGCCAAATTTGTGTGCATGGATTATACAGCGTGTGCATAAGCAGGGGGTCGAAAGGAGGTTCCACAGTGTCCTTTGTGTTTTGACAGCACATAAATGACACCCTCTCTCTTCACTGAATTTGTCCGCTTTTCTGTATTTTGAAACTCTGTATTTCTCCTCTCAACAGGGATTTTCAAGCCTCAATCCCATCTTATTGCAGAAAACACTCGGCACAGTAAAAATCTCTGCTGGGGAATCAGGATGTGCCCATTTTGCAGCTGTCACCCTCCCGTGGGGAAGGGCTGTGGCAGTCCCAGTGTCACACAGTGCTGCCACCGCTCCAGTCAGCCCCAAGGCCACAGCACCGTGTCCCACCATCATCCCACCCACTGAGAAAGGGGACTGGGATTTCCAGAATCCAGGAAGGCCTCATGGAAACGGGAGGGTTTTCATCATCATGGGACTTGTGGCATGGCTGTCAGATGTTTAAACATTATATTTCCACCCAGCAGTCCAAGAGGAAAACAAACCCTAATGAACACCCTAAGGATATACTAAGAGTAACGGGAACTGGGATCTTGCTGGTAACATTACTGAAGTTGCTTGTGTCTTATTTTCAAAGATGAACTGTAAAGAGAAATCCAATGGATTGTACCAGCAATATCCATTAAAGGCAATGGCACAGGGCCACAGAATCCCAGAACTCTTCTTTTTTCATTCTACTGAGTGACAACTGCCATTCCAGTACTGGAACCAGTTAGGAAATACTCCACCAAATACACAAACAGCTGTTGTAATAGTTTTTTTTACTTCCCATTTCTACTTAATTTACCAGCTCTACTCACAGTCAAGTTGCAGTATTTGTTGTGAGCACTATAATCAAGTTTGGGCCAACTTGAGCTTCTTGACAGTATATAAAGCCTGTTAACATGGTTAGTCTCCCCTTGGAGAACTTTGCTGCGTTACAGGATGAATTTGCACATTCCATTTTTACAAGATAGCCTGTGAGAGAGTTGCGTTTTCACAGCAGGACTGTTGAACTTGATGGAGAAAAAAAGCAACACTCTCATGATCTCTTATTAATGCCAGCAAGGGTGGAAGAAGAAAAGGTTAGAATACAGGTCCCATCCCATTCTACAGCTTCTTTTTCACCCTCATTTTCCATATGGTTGGCTGAATTTAAGATGAAACTTAAATGCACTCACTCCAGCAACATACTATATTTTCTGCCCTCTAACACTCCACCCCAACAACTACACAAAGCAGATTAATTACAATTCGTAATGGACAAATGTTGCATGTAAACGAGGACAACACAGCAGACTCCTAAACACGACATTGGGTCACTCAACATAAACCCCAAGTATCTGAAAATTCAATTCAGGAAAACGAAGTTAATAACAAAGCTTAAGAGAACCAGGCATCAAAATAACACACATGGAGACTAAATCTTTTCTTCTATACAAATACCCCCCTCAAGACTTATTTAAGCTCTTTGTCTTTATTAGCCTCAGCTATTAAAGCTAGATCTCCAAACATTTGCTATTCCAAACTAACTTGCAATCTTCCAAAGGATTCCTTGTAAAAAAGTGCAAGAAATGCTCATGCCAGTAGTTACTTGCTGTGTATTGTAAGACCTGGCTGCTTCTCAGGACCACTCACAAAATAACTGTTTCTGTTAAATATTTGCATTAATTCTTACCTAATTTTTTTTTACCTATACTGGTAAGAAACCTGTCCTCTCCAAGATGTTGCCTTATTTCAATACAATGATCATTATTTCATTTAACTAAAAAACTCCATCTCTAAAAAGTAAGAACACAACAGTCAACCACCACCACGACACCTGCTATGCCCCCCTCTTTTGGGCAGCTGTGCTTGCTCAAAGAAAAGCCTTCTCATTTGTGTTTGCACAAGGTTTGTCTTAATTAGTCACTATTACAATGACTCACTTTGGCTTTTATGAGACAGCTGGAAGCAGAACACTGTGCAACACAAAAGGAGAACATAACATTATTGCATTGCCCCTAACCCCTCAGGACCTGTCCCCATTGCTGCCAGCAAGAGAGGTAAAAGCAAAATTATACAAAAAATGCCTTTAAGGGTGGAGACACTATTCAGTGATAACATACACCAAAGCCAAGCATGGTAGAGAATGGAAAACCAGCAGAGGAACCACCAAATCATCCTTACTCTGTCAAAAGCTGGTGCAGCTTCTGGTAGCCCCTCTCCAAAGCCAAGCTCACGGGCGTTGCCCCTTCGTTGTTGTGGATGCTCAGAGCTCCTCTTCCACCCGGCTGCTGGAGCAGAAACCACGTCAGCCGCAGCAGACCCAGCCTCACCGCAAAATGCATCAATGTTTCCCGAGGGATGTTCTCTGGGAAGGGAGGGAAGAAAAAAAAAATAAAAGGAAATCAATGGGAATTTGTAGGTTACGGGAATGTTATATCCCCACCCCCCCCAGCCCCACCACACACAGCGGCTGGCACGGAGCTGACAGCCCCAAAGCCAAGGAACCTGCAGCACCTGGAAAAACACCTTGGCTGCCAACATCCCGGAGACACCGGGATTTTAAAGCAAGGGACAGGCTACAGTGGGACTGGAAAGACTGACCATGGAAGTCAATGTGAAAACCCCACCATTCCCTCAACAGCCAAGGTCACCACCACGCTGCAGCACTTCCAAACAGAAGCATGGTCAGGTGGGTTTTCCTAGTTGTCCAAGCCTCCTCCTCACTCCCAGGACCAGGTTTTAGGGACAGACAGTTTTGTTATCTAATAGGATATTGATTTATCCCAAGGCATTAAAAAAAAAAAAATCAATTACATTTGAAGCACAAATTCAAAGCGGTTATAAAAGAGAACAGTTTAAAAACTCATATAGGAAAAAAACCCAAAAAAACAAGGGGTTTCTTCCCTGGTTTGATTATGCCTTAAACCAACTCTTCTCAGCTTGATACAGTAGCTCTGTCATTCTGAGTAGAAGCATTTATAAACCCCCAATCCCTACTCCTGCTTTTTGTGTTTAATAACCGTGACCTTCTAATTTGGTAAAAGTCACTCTTGAGCCTGAGCTTTCATGTCAGAAAAATACTCCCCTACTCCAAAAGCTGCAGGCCTAGAACGATGCTCTGAAAAGCTTTAACCAGAAATGAGCTCCAGATGCACTGCTGAAATCCAGCATTTGCAGATCAAAGCCTGTTATTTCTGTATGAAGGGCAAAAGCATTTGGGTTAAAAAAACTGCGAGAAATAAAAAATTGGTTCCTTTAATTAACAAAGGATTTCATTATTGACTGACAGCAACAACAAAAAAGCACCAACTGGGTCTCAGAAAGCCATGCCAATGAGCACACTTGGTATAAAGCCTTTAATATCATGAAATGATTTATTGGGTTATTAATTTGGGTGCCAGCCAAACCTATATATCAAGTTTTAAAATGCATGTATAAAATGGCTTTAGGATTTAATTTTGTATTTTTTCCTTAAGAACTGTGCCCCAAGAGAAATCACTTCTTCAAAGTGCTGTTGTTTTTCCTGCTTACTTACTTTCTTTAGGGACATCATTAAGACCTTCAGTGAAAAACAAAACAAACCAAAAAGGGGCAGTTGTCCCCTGTCTAGCACACAGTTTTTCCCAATTTTTTGGATCAATTCCTGAAGAACTAATCTGTATGCAAGAACCAAAGGCTTTCTGGCACTGTTTCTCTTCCAAATGACTCCAAATTAGGTCTCTGGGCTACAAACCAATCCTTCCCCCCTAACCTCCCCTTGATTACCGTAAAGCAAACCCATACTGCCCTGAATACACGAGTGTGGCTGAATGGGACTTCCAGCTGATTGGAGAAAAAGAGAATAGCTGAGCTCTCTCACAGACAAATTCTCAGCCTTTGGGTAAGTAATGAGAAGGATGTCGGTATTAAATGTTACAGAGTGTAGTGATTTAGAAATAGCACAACAAGAAAGTTAATCAATGGTTTCAGCCTTGGATTGAAAGAAAAATGAAAAATAAGACACGATATAGATGGACATAAAGGAAAGGCTGCTGATGACACTGCAACATGAATAGGGTGGATAGAGACAGGATACCCAGAGTGAAAGTAATGCCTAAAGTTTCACTTAATGAACTTGTACATGTTCAAACCTCCCACATTATCTGTACATTGGAAAAATCAACGCAATGAACATGGTACAACTCCTCCTACAGAGATGCAGGAGGCACAAAGGCACTTCTGTTAGAGCACATGACATGCCGTTCAAATAAAGCATGTGTCGCACTGGTCTGATCACACCTGTTCTAGCAGGAGAACTCCTGTTTTAGATGCTTTGTCAAAAAGAAAAATCATTTTCCTAACTAAAACAGTCTTGCACTAAATCTGAGCAGCGTCAAGCTACAAAGCGCAAATACAGATCCCTGGACCAAAATGCTTCCTCCTCCTGCAGCTGAGAGCCTTACCAATAGGTAAAAGCATCTTCTACTCATCAAAACACGGCTTGCCACTAAACACAAAGACCAACTGCAAATTCTGCAAGATGCAGACAAATACTCATCCTGTCCCTGAGCCAAATGGGTGCCCCTCTGTGTCTCACATGCCCACAGATAAAATGCCCCCTCCCAGTTGTCCCAGTGCCCTTCCAGTTGTCACATGACTGCGCCATCTGACAATGTTTTCCTTATTCTGTTAAAACAATCTTCTTTATCACCAAATTAGTGGACACAGTAGTTCCACAGTGTGGACAGAGGTGCCTCCAAATGCAGCTGAGCTGAACGTGGCCCTGCCCCAATGCCTTTGAGAGACGCCCTCGTGCACAGAGGATCTGTACCAGGAGACACGGAGTGTTGCCATCAGAGCATATTAAACAAACAAGCTCACCATCCAGGCCCATTTGGAAGACTCTGCCTAACATATAAACTGGCATAAGGCCACCCTAACAGATGGGCACAGATGATGGCAGCGAAGAGACAAAGTACTGTACATCCAGCAACTGCAGGGGCCCCAGGCGATGGCTTAGAAGGTTCTGGAGTGCAAAACTCACATGGCTACAGTAAAAAAGGCGTGTGCCATCTGTGGGCTGGATCAGCTACTACTATATAATGAAAAATGCATCTCTTGGTGTAGGGTGTTGCTCAAAATTAGACATGAGCTGGTCTGCATTAAGCACAGGCATTTTGCTGGATGGAGAGCAGTGGAAGACAGACAGATCCTTTCAGATTTTCTACCTTTGAAGGGATAAAGCCTGTAACACCAAATGTTGAAAATTTAGTCAATGATTTTAAGATCTTGTCACAGTGTAAAATGCATGTCCCAGGCATGGTAGAATATCAAAAGCTTTAACATGCAATAGCCAGAGCTCCTTCTCCTACTCTGTACCAAGCATGAGCTCCTCATCTTAAAATGGTTGTCGTCTGAATGACAACAAGAAGCTTCTTGTAATTAGGAAATTGTGGAAATACAAGACACACGATACTGAAAAGGCCAAGGCTGTTTTGTTCCTTTCCCGTTTCCTAGTAATAAGCAAGAGTTGAAACATATGATTATTGTCCCATAATGGCAGGGCACTCTAATCCAGCTGGCAAAACACAAGACTTTAGATGTATTATTTTTGTGTAATCCGTTTCTGCTGTGATACATGAACAGACAGTTTATGTGCATAACTGAGCACAAAATTTCCATAGAAGACTGTTGAATGTACTTTGTTAATAGTAAACGATTAAGGTCTAAGGTGCTCCTAGCTCAAAACAAATAAGCATTGAAGAAACCAAAAGGTTGGGTATGACACACAAGAACACTAAGTAAAAACTTTCATTTTAATCCTGACTAAATAACAGAAAAAAATTACTGTTCATTTTTAAAAATCAGTTATACAGAGAGTAACCTATACCTAACTGCTCAGTTTACCCTTCATGCCCTGAGACATCTCACCATGGAACACCCAGCCATGGAATGGGCAGCACTGCTTGACAGTCTTGCTGTGCTGTTGGCCCTCACTTGCTTCTCACCCAAAATCACATATAGTTGACAATTTTAAAACCTACCATCAAATCTGGCCTCAAAATCTTGCCTTCTGCTGGAAATGTTCTCACTGCTCAGATCAATCCTTGAGAAACAAGGGCAAGAAAATCCCAGAAACAAGCAGTCACCTAATGCTGAAGTCCTACAGGAAGGCTCCAGCAGACAACTGCACTGCAGAAAGGCCAAGGCAAAGATGTTGTGTTTGGAGTTCTGAGTTCAGTTAATAAAAGATGTGTGGGTAATTCTTTTCCCAATCTGATAAACAAGAAATTTTTCAAAGCACACCAAAAGATCTTCATGTCCCTGTTCCAACTAATATCAAAGGGAACAGAAACATTCACATGCCAACAATTTCTCAGCCACAGACTAAACGGTACATCTCAGTCCTGAGCAGCACATTTCAGATGCTGTCTGAAGAAGAATTACTTTCTGCTTCCCGTTTTCCACTGCAGAGGGCACTAAATTTAGGTATGGAAAGGACTTTTTACATCTTCTCAAGGAACAGGCCACTTTGTGCTGTTGGCACTGAATAGATCATGCTGATTTATACCATACAGTCCTTTACCAGAGAATACAGAAGGTGAGCAGCAGACTGGAAAGGATATGAAACCCAACAAAAAGAATACCTGTAACTATTAAAACTATGGTTCAATGAGAAACTATAAAAAGAGTACATCAGATGAACAGATTAAAGCTCTATGTCTGAAAAACATCATCAGCTGCATATCTTTAACACCCTCCCATGGGAAAAAAGGCTAGTTTCCAATAGTCAAATTCTGAAAGTTTTTTAAATGTTTTCTAGCCTTTTTGGTTTTTTTCTTTAAAATAAGACACTTTTTTGTTGGTTTCTCTCTTTAGATATTATTTTCTGCACCAAAAAAAAACCCCCAAAAAACGAACCCAAATTACTTCTCACTTCACAGTGATACTCAAGTTGCCATGTACGCTGAAATCTTACTTTGCATGTGATGTTATTAAACCAATAATCCATTCAGACTATTTCAAACCAAGGCAGTGCATTTCTTTCTCTACCCACCTCCTACTTGGCAAGGCCAGGGAGTTCAATTTCCCAAGCAGTACTTGCTGCACAAGGGTGTTTATCCCGCAGCATTTCTGGGAAGCTGTACATATTCAACACATCACTAATTGCAATCTGTTAAAGTTTTATCTAATCAGATGGTCTCCTGGTTTATCTGCCCACAATTCTGGCTCACTGTCTCACAGCAGTCCTTACACTCCCAGGGGAATTGCTCCACATCGTAGCGATCACAGCAACCCTCTGCCTAAGTTAACCAGCTGAGAAAGCTCACACAACCAAAACTGTAACCACAGGACTGGCTTCCACTGCTCACTTTTAATAAGCAAAATGAAAAGACTGCTTCCTCAAAGGTTTTGTCAGAATATCACTTCTAGATATTTTGAAAGTGATATCTTTACCAGTGATACAAAAAAGCTCTCCAAGTTTTTCATACCTGAGCCTTAGATCCTCCCTAATTTTTTTCCTGCCTCTTTTTCCCCCACTGCAACATAAAAAAGACATAATCATTACTCATATCTCAAAACATTCAGTTGTGGTTTTTCAGTTAGCTTATTTGCTTTTCAGTAATTTAAAATAGAACATGACAGTCCTGTATTTACATTGCATAAATCCTCAGAATACATATTAAATTTTGATTTCTAGACATAAAGTGTAACAATCTGTTCCATTTAAATAGCTGCCTTTAAATGCCACTGAGAACAGTAAATAACCCTCCTTTTGACAGCAGTAACAACTATGTTCTTTGGAAAGTTACAGTGCACTTGTAATTATTAAGATAGACATGATTATATGGCACCTGAAAGAAATGCTGTGTTTGGAATACCATAGCAACAAGAGTAATCCTTAATTATGGATATTCTGAACTTGTGCATGCCATTTGAGTTCATACAGATCGATAACTAAGAGCAAGGTCTGCTGTGGAGGCTCGAGGAAGAGCTGTCCCCAAACAGCAGGGACGAGGACCGAGCTGTTCAGGGAGGAAGGAGGT
Organism: Grallaria varia; assembly: GCA_013396735.1. Classification (NCBI taxonomy): domain Eukaryota; kingdom Metazoa; phylum Chordata; class Aves; order Passeriformes; family Formicariidae; genus Grallaria; species Grallaria varia. The sequence goes on along the minus strand of VWZG01003887.1, from coordinate 33,905 downwards.
CAGGACACGCCTCCCAAGGTGGTTCAGACACACTCTTAACCTGCAATGACAACCCTGTCCCTGCACAGGTGTGTACCTGCCTGACCTCTGCAATGCAAGCACACAGTGCTGCGCCAGCAGAGCAGGACCATGGCACCACACATGGCACTGCATCCTCCATCTCCCTCAGCTCCAGCACAGGCCAGGCTTTCCTCTGTTACCCAGTCCATCTAACCAAATGGTTGAGTCCCCTCTGTCTGCCTGAGCACGAGAGGATGGAGCCCGAGGACCTCTGCTCTCAGGAATCTTAGGTTCTCCCATCTGCAGTTCTGCTGGCTGTGCCTGTTTACAGACACAGCAGATTAGTTAATCAGCCTCAGGAGACAGAGCTGGGTGACACTTTTAGCAGCTTCTCTGCCCTCTGGGGTGTGTGATGGCAATAAACTCCCTGCCTTCTGCCCAAAGACTGGTCAGGGTTGAGTGCAGGTGAAAGCAAGGAGGTGCCTCCACATAAAGACACCCCCTCCTCAGAATTCAGCCTGGAGTTGTGCTCGATGGTGGATCTGGTACCCACCTTCTGCCTGCAGGAATGCCACTACTTCTTAACTTTTACAACAGTTAGACTCCTACTTCAGGCCCTTAAAAAATCGACTTTTAAACGCGCTTGACAGCAACAGCCATGTCTGAGCAGCAGTTCCCCATCAGGCTGAGGCACTCGGGGAGCTGGCTGAGGCTCCCGGCTCGTTCCTGCCTTCAGAGGTTTTGCTGAACAGCAGCGTTTTGTTTCCAGCCCACAAGAGCCCATAGAGACATGCCAGCTTAGAGGCAGCACTAAACATCTTTCAAGACGGGATCTGACATTTTCTTTTGTTCTCATTTCTATAGTATTTACTCCTTCGAGAAGGTTATTTGAAGTTATCTGGTGCTGACATTTAGGGAAATGTGAAACATGAACTGGAATAGCTGTTCATAGGTAGTGATGCAGCGCAGGACAGCGTGTCCCACTGCAAGGGCACTGGCCAGAATATGCCTAATTGTTCAAATGTTCCCACAGTTTCAATCTTTGCAGTGCTTTCCTCTCTCCCACACACAACACACAAGCACCAGTATAAGGGTGCTACATTTTACTACAGAGATTTTTCTAATCTAGTGCTCCACCATAAATCAGGGACATCTCGTCCATCTCACTCTAGAAAAACAGTTTTCTGACCCAAAGGATGCTTACACATGCAAATCTTTCCTGTCACAATCACAAAAATTCCCCCAAATTCCCTATATGTATAATTATCTCACTGCAAAAAAAATAACTGCCTCTAAAAAAAGGGAACATATTTCAGAGCACTAATATTCTTGGATGAAAGTTGCATTTAATGTCATTACATTTATTCACTAATATTCACTACTGTCTCCAAAAACTTTGCCACAATATGCCAAAACCCTGAGAGTTACAGAATTCAGCACTCCAGAGCTCCCCGTTCTCGCTGTGAATGCCACGGATGCTCCACAGGTCCATTGGCATGCACAGCTCCACAGGACCACAACTTCCAGGCATACAAACACACGCTGAGCAAACTAATGGAAATCCTATGGCCTGATTTCCCTAAAAGCTGATTTTCCAAAGAGTAACCAAAATCAAAAAGAGAAGCCGGATCTCAGTCTTCTTGCAAAATCAACAACAATTCAGAGCTTCAAAGTTTTCATTAAGATTACTTTAACGATATTTTTATCACTTAAACCAGAAATGTCTGTGTTATCAGAACTTTTTTTTAAATGCAGCAACTTCCATACAGAGGAAAAAAATACCAACAGTTTATCTCCTTGTAAACATATGACAGCTGCTGAATTTCTATCCAGAATCTATTAAATATGATCAAATCTTCTAACGTCTGCTAACACGAGACTTGCCTGTCTGTGCATTCAGGTTTACAAAAGCAATCAGCAAGCTGGAGGAAAATAAAGCAGAAAAATCTCCAGTGGAAAATCCTGCTGCAGTGAGCAGGACTGAGCTTGCTGTACCAGGCAAGCCACATACAAGTCCTTCTCATTATGCCATTGCATCCTATAGAATATAACATATGCGTCATAGTCATATTCCTGAAGTGAAACTATTTGCCAAAATACCCTGAAAATTTACAGCAAGGATCTGTACACACTGGAACTATACCCCCAGTCCCCTAATATGCTTCCTAATACTCCCCTGTGGCAATACAAGCAGAACTCCAAGAATGTGGACACACCACAGCATCCAGAACACCTTGACACTTCTGCTTCAACAGTCAGCAGAGACTCTGGGCCAGTCTTGAGGTTTATTTGTAAGCTCTCAGTAGCCCTCACTGCTGTGATCAAGGGTCAGGCTTTCCCATCCTCCCCTTCTTTTCTTATATCTGCAAAATTGTCCAGGCTTATTTTGGGGAACTTCTGTGCTAACCAGCTGAGGTACAAACAGGGGTGCATTATAAACCCTCAGGGAAAGAGCCTCAACTTCTCCAAGAAAAATCGTGTTTATTTTACACATAAAATCTTTGCACCTGTGCTATAAAACCAACATGTACCAAAAGCACCACAGTTGTTGCACCAGGATATTTCCAGGAGCATCAGACTTCCTACACACAGGTTTTTTTCAGGATATAGCGTGATGCTGATACACATGCCATTGCTACACACAAAAAAACCCCTTTGGGGTATGTGTTAAAATACTGACCCTTTACATCAGCCCGTGCTGTTTCATAAGAGAAGACCCAGAGAAAACATCAACCACTGCCTTACGTACTTTGTGTTGGCTGAAGGGCAAAGCACAGGATGCAGATGCAGGAGGTCCCTTCTCTGAGCACAGAGGCCACCACACCTTTTGAAAGGCAGGTGGGGGGGTTCCCAAGGGAGTGACCCTTTTCTCCCAAGCTTTTTACCTCTCTCCCCACCCACTAGGGTCACCGTGCCCTAGAGGTCCTCACCGGTCAGGGACTGGTCTGCTCCCAGCACGTTCCATTCTGCTGGCAGTTTCAGGTGCCGAAACGCCAAAGCCACTTTCTCATCCAGAAAGTCCACATCTGCAGCAGGAGGCCTCGATCGGTCCAGGAACCGCGTGAAATTCAGCGCCTGCTGGTTGCCAGCACAGGTGGCCAGAAACTGGGCAGCATCATAAGCTTCATCCTGGACAAACTGGAAACTCTCTTCTGCCACAACCAGAACAGGGTGACCTTCTCTAGAGGCACAAAGTGCCACCTTCACTGTCTCACAGCAGTCGTGGCCTGCAAAACAAAATCCAGAGAAATTAAAAAAGGCAGGTGCTAAACAAACACAACCGAGCAACTTCTTCTTTGACACACAGAGTCTACACTAAATTGAGTAAGACCAAGTTTTTGAAGGTCACAACTCTAAAAATAACACTATCTCAGGAATTTATATGCATCATCAGAGATAAGTTATTTTCTTGTAGACTTTAAAAGGAAAAAATGTGTAAATACGTGTAACTCTTCTCTGCCCAAATATAAACCAAGAACTATTAGCCACCCTTACCTAACCAGGCTATTTATGATCAGTGACAAGTAAACTCAAGAGTGTTAAGTCATTCAAGTGAGATTTTGCTAACATACCAAAAGGCAGATTCTATGGTCAAACTTTTCTTTCCCAGCTCCACAGGACTCCAGTAACTCATCAGAAACTAGAACCTGAGTGCTGCAAAACTGCCCACTACAAATGCTGTCACAACACTTGGCTTGTACTGAAAACACTGAAATTTCACCTAAAACAAAGAGCAGAATGGCTACCCGAGCTGGACCTGCCCAAGCATGCCCTCTGCTTGCTCACTGCTGCACCTGCCCCTTGTGTTTGGGTTCACATGGCAAAACAAACTAAGCTGCTTCTGCTAAATAAAAACATGGAAATGAACACTTTCCATATTTACAAAATATTTTGTAAAGTTTGATAACTTTACTTATTTAGGGCAGGGGGAACTGGAGAAAGGAGCTCCTGGCATAGCAGCAATTTCATTGACTCAGAAACTCAAAAAAACCCCAAATCCAAACCCCACAACACCTTTTTGCAATTTTAAAAGGAAAAATATACTATGTGTCCAACAGTCAGCACTTGTAGTTGTCAGACCTGCCCCTTCAATAATAAGGTTTGTGTTTCAAGTTCACTATGTGGCAGAGTTTCTTGTTCCAGCCTCGGACTGACGTCATGGCTGTTTTTGCCAGAACAGCATGGACCCTGCACTAATTACTGGAAAAGCTCCTTTTTGCCCATGACCTCAGCATACTACCACATTCATGAAACTCTGCTTAATTAAATACAAAATGACGATTTTTTTTTTTTTTAAGGCTTGAAAATTCAATTTAAGCCCCTATTTGTGGCCAGTGGGAAAGTTTCCTTCTTCTGTCGAGGCCCTTTGCTGTTGATTTCCCTGACAAAAGAGAAAATATGTCCCTAATCTTCATGGTCTTTCAGCCAAACTTGAAAATCTGTTCTGAGGCTTTTGGCATGTGTACAGGTTTTGTGTGCTGAAAGAGGCGATCCTGAAGTTAATTGAAAGGTCAAAACTGCTATTAGGACCCTGCGGGTAGCACTAAAATTGTCAGAGATGAGGCTGCGTGGCCTCCTAAGGAGAGCAAATGCGGCTGGAAAGGTACCAAAGTGCAGAAAGGGAGGAAAACACACATGGATGTTGCTGCAACAGCTCAGTTCAGCCGGGAGGCTCCGAAGCTGAAAGGTGAGAAAACTTCTTTGCTTCCAGCACCAGGCATCTATTAGCAAGAGGATGTTGTGACACCCGGAGGCACAGATTTGCAAGTATTGATGTTATAAAGTATTGATGTCATAAAAAAGAATAAGGAAATATTGGAAGTGCATCTTGGAAATACTGGACATGCATTCTAATACATTACTGTTCAATGGGTGGGCAGGGAACTCAGCAGCTCAGATGAAACCCATTCACAAACCCCACTCATTCTCACAGCAGAGGCCTCAAATGCTCCAGGGAGAAGTGGGGGGACAGCACTACTTTGGGGGAACTTGCCTTTAATGCCACTTAGAACTGCACATCCCTCTCCTGACACCTTCTTGTTTTGCTGATCTTCCTAAGAACAGCCAAATATGAAGCAGGTAGGACATTAATTTTATTTATGGCCTCCAAAAAATCGGTGAGCTTTATGCAGGCTGTGACAAGGCCATGACAGCCTACAGGAGCTGGCTCAAGGGCTGCGAGCTGGGCTCTCCCTAAGGCAGAGCAGTGGATGTTTGCTAGAATGAGGAGTTGTAAAAAAAAGATACATAATGAAAGATTCCTTAATAGCATGGAACAGCTAACCCTTTGATAGTTTTAATTTTTTTTTCAAACTGTTTTCTGTGTATTCCCACAAGAATGCCATCTGCAAAACAACCTAGAATACAGTTACTCTGACAGAAAGTCAGCGGACTTCCAGGATTGAAGTGGCAGGCAATAACAGCCCATGAGCAGCTACAGGGAAACAACTTGGGACAGTCACTTCCTTGTCACAAAGCCAAATGACTCTTCTGTGGGACAGTGAAAGCTCCTCCATCCAGACAACTAGAGAAACATCATGGATGTACACCAAATTCCTGTGGATGAAGCAGATGTTAAATAACAGATACAAAATGCAACGCAAGGGAAGGTGACAAAAAGACCATGTCCTGACCTGTAACCAACAAGGATTCTCTTGAAACTTCACCAGATACTGAATGCAGTCCCAAAGAGGAGGTGACAGACCTGACGATCCATTTTCATGTCACAGGATCAAACAAGCATCGTGCTAAACCCCGGGGAATGTTCTTCGAAAGGGCAACGGCTCACAACGCTTTGATGTTCTGCTTCCTCACATCTGAGATGATGTCAGACTCGGGGGTAAGAATCTGGGGCAGGTTCTGACTTTTGGCAAACAGTTCAAACCAAAAGAGGAGCCAGTATGTAACAGGAGCAGCCAATACGAGAAGGATTGCTCAAGAGGTCTCTGTCCTCCTGCTTTGAAACCACTACAGGAACAATGTGAGCAAATGTGTCCTCAGTGTATGAGCTTTCTGAAGGAATCATGGGTGGGGCAATGCTTCTCTCTGCATCAAACACCCAATGGCCAAGACCAATACCTGAACTTCAACAGCCCTTTTCCAAGAGTATTAGCAAAAGTGAGGAACTTTCTGGCACTCTCAGGAGATAAGTGGCTATCATCTGTAAAACCAGCCCACGGCTGTTTTGAGGAGGTTAAGTAACTTGTCCAAGATCACAAAGAATTCCAGGCAGTGCCACAACAGACACTATTGCTCTTGTTCATCACCTTTTAGCTCCTGCTGGCAGACTTTCTCTTACCATGGGTTAAACACCAAGTTAAGCACTTCACAAGCATCAGGGTGGTTGACTATTGCCTGCTGTAAGCCCCTCATTCACATTCCCAGACATGGAACAGAAAAATATCTGACTCACTAAAAAGGTGAAAAAACCCCTGGGTGTGTCAGTGGGCTGGTTTTGGCTAGGAGAGCATTATTTGTCTTTGTAGCAGCCAGCGCTGGGCTGTGTTTCGGATTTGTGCTGGAAACAGTGTTGGTAATTCAGGGATGTTTTCATTCTTGCTGAGCAGAACTTGCACAGAGTCAAGGTCTTTTCTGCTCCTCACCCCACCCACCAGAGAGGAGGATGGGGGACACAAGGAGTTGGGAGGGGACACAAGGAGTTGGGAGGGGACACAGCCAGGACAGCTGACCTCAACTGACTTCAGCAATATCCCAGACCATATGGCATCATGGTCGGCGTATAGAGCTGGAGGAGGAAGAATGAAAGGGGGACATTCGGAGCGATGGTGTTTGCCCTCCCAAGTCATTGTTATGAGAGAGCCCTGCTGTCCTGGGATGGCTGAACACCTGCCTGCCCATGGGAAGTGGTGACGGAATTCCTTGGTTTGCTTTGCTTGCACATGGCTTTTGCTTTACCTATTCATCTGTTTTTATCTCAATCCACAAGATTTCTCACTTTTACTCTTTAAATTCTCTTCCCCATCCCACTGGGGGAGAGCACGCAGCTGTGTGGGGTTTAATTGCTGGCTGGGGTTAAAACAACAGTCAGGAAGCGAGATGAGCTTGTTTATAAAGGTTTGCTTTTTGGTAGGCTGAAAACATATTAACTGAATAAATCACACAGGTGAGTGCACCCCTGAGAAGGGATGAGAAATCTCCATGCTTTACAACTCAAGCAGGTTTGCAATGCCACCCAGCACCCCTCCTGATTGCTTTCAGTCTTCTCCAGAAATCGGGCCCTTTGGCCAAAATAGCAATTAAAAGCAAATTATGAAATACTGAACATCATCACGCTGGTGCCACCCAACAGCATCCTAGTTCGAATTTTAACTCTTCTGACAAACAACAGGGCTTCTCCCATGCTGATGTCTCAGACTGCACAGAATAACTTCAGGTGTATGACTACGCTTCCCTTCTTCACACTTTTTTTTTACCACTGTACAAGATGTGGTCATTTGTATGCTGGCTTGACTGTGACAAAAGTCAAATAACCCACCCCTGAACTCTTGTAGGATTGCATTTTATCCCGTTTCACTTCCTGCTCCTCAGTTACTTTAAATCTAGCTTGGAAACAATTCAAAACTTGGAGTTGTTTTGAGAAGTGCCAACATATTGCAGGAAAAATAGAGAAGTTAAAAAACTATTTCAGTCTATGCAGAGGTGGGTGCAACAACTAATTCTGTTGCAACAAAGCGAATTCCTCATCTTCACGTAAAACCACAGTTTAAAAATTATTTTAAAGGAGACAACTCTTGAACTAAAGAATTCCTTACTGGGAATGAATGGGAACACTTAATGAAGTTTGCTTTGGGGAAAATACAAGAATGCAAAATGAAGGCATGATGTTCTGGTCTGCCTGTACTCAGCCCCAAAGAGATGAGATGCATCCGCATGATAACAGAGCCCCCTCTACATGATAAGGATGCAGAACAAGGAGCAGGAGAAAAGGTGGAGATTTCTGAGCTCTAAGTCATTAGCAGACAAGTTAATGAACAGCTCAGACCTGTCCATCTAATCGGTACCTGAGCCGGTGATCCGGGGTGTGGTTAAAAGGGCAGCAGCTGAACTCTTCAGACTTTTTCTTATTAAACAAGGCCCACATGGAGACAAAACACCCCTAAACAGAACTATACTAAAAGATGATTTCATTTCCTGCTCCTCCAAAAGTGGAAATCCTGTCCAAACCTCCTATTTTCAGAATTCACATTGGAGCTATCAAACAATGGGCCCCCAGCCTGGGCAGCTATTTAAAGCCCTGCTGGAAGCACATGTTTGGGTTTGCCTGGGAGGTGACTAAGGACTCCAGTGCTAATTGCATCCTCTCAGTTACCATGGTGGAGCTGGGTTGAAAGAGGTCTTACGGAAAGATTTTTGATCTGCACAGGAAGGTCAGCCAACAAATATGGTGAATCTCATGGCGTATCTTGGATTTGTATCCAAGAGATGTTGCCATCTGGTGGCTTGTGGACAGGGAAGCCAAGGGATCTCCTGTGACCACCCAAAAAGTGTTTCCTTTCTGCTTCAGAAAGGATGGATTCTGGTATGGAAAATCAGAGCCGAGTTTGAAGTGCATTTGTGTGATTTACACACTTGTTATATTCACTTGTGCAACACAGGAAGCCTTATGAAATACACAGGCACAGCACCAGCAATGGACAGGAGACTTTGGTTTTCCTTTTAAATCTTTCACTACTAATATGGAGAGTGCAGAAAGAATTTTTAAGGCCCTTTACACATTGCAGATGCCCTAAAAACCTACAGAAGGCCCAACACGTTACATCCATTACATCTTAAATAATTTCAATATAGATTCAATCACTTTTTCCTGTGACTGATGTCATCTAAGTACTGGCATCATTTCCTTTTAATTAAACTGCCTCAAGCAATTAAACACACCAAAGAGGACGGACTGCAAAAAAATCTTCTTGGCTATGCTGTTTTAGTCTATTTTAGGGGTTTTTTTTTGTTTCTTAATTAGGAGCATTTTCAAATCCTCAACTGGTATTGCCAAGTGGCCATTTGTTATGCAACTTGTTTACCCTTTTGGTATACCAGTACAAAGATTGTAACTCATGAAATACAGCTTTTTCTATGAAGAGTTTTTCTTAGGGGAAATGACGATCTGTGGTAGAAGAGAATAAAGCATGAACATACGTAAAGGATTTCACAGTATAAAAAGAGTTTGAAATAAAGATATTTCCAAGCTAACTGAAATTAATTTTCATCTATCCTTTCAACCAGAAGAAAGGAAAAAAGAAACCAACCCTGAGAACTATGGAATTAAGAACAAGTTAAAGACTGAAGCTGCTTCTCCTCCTTCGCTTAAGCATGGAGAGAAAGTGAGTCAAGGCATATAAGTAAATGGGAGAGTTTCAGCTCTGTGGAAAGTGCTGGCAAGCAGCTACCAGCAGACAGACAGTCTTTCAAGGCCCTTTTCCCACATCCAATTTTGATCCTCCTCCTCTTTGAAACTTATACAAGAATCCTGCACCTTTTCAGATCAACCAACAAGAGAAAAGTGATTTTGGTATTACAGAGCTCAGAGTGATCCAACAGATTACAACAGCACTCACAAAGGCAATTGTATCTTATAAAATTATTTTACTTCTTGTTTTGGTGACTTGGCTCATAGACAGGATATTTATTATTCTTATTTGATTAGGAGGTGCTGCAACTCCAGATTTCAGTACTGGGCTGTCTCTCCCTATATGAAATTTCATTTTAAATTTCCCGTGCATCTCCCACATGCTACACACCAGTCTTTAAATGCAAAGCAAATTATGTGTCAAATCACAGAGCTGCTGTGGTGATGGCACACAAACTTGCACAAAATGCACTACACAAATACTCAAGATTCCAGCACATCAGCTCCTGCAAGAAAATTCTCCCAAATCTGCCCAAGAGCTTCCCAGTGCTGAGAGGCCTCCACTGCTCATGATAAGATGTGGTTGGGGCTTTTGAGTCATGTGAACAGCAATGAGGTTGTTCCTTCTTCTGCTGGTTTATTTGCCTGATCATGATTTGAGGATTTTTATTATTAGGTCGGGTTTTTTCTCAGCGGGGAAAAAGCTGCTCTAGCGGAGAGGCAGGTGTTGAGGCTGCAGACTTGCAATGCAGTTTCACTTCCCTGGTTTACACAGATTTTCTGCAATACCATTTGCAATCTGCTTGGCCTCGGTGACCCTCCCTACTCTGCAGAGATGGTGGGAAGAAAAAAAAAACCATGAAGATTATGGCAGTCTCGGTTGCTACAGGAATAAAGGCTTGCTGAAAAGCTCAGTTTATGACCAACACTAGTAGGAGGAGCATCTGTGACACAAGTAGACACATCCAGCCCCAACAGCACAAGTTCAGCAGCACAATCACAGTTTAACCACAGCAACACAGCTGGTATCAGTTCTCTCCTTCTTTCCCTGCTCAGACCTTGGGCATTTTCTTAATACCCAAACTCCAGAGAAGTTTTGCAAGCGAAAAAATCCAAACTCAAGCAGTACCCAGGACACCTCTGGCTGCCACCTTAATGTGATGTCTGATTAAAAAAAATTCAAACCGTTTTGCAGAACTACAGAGTGCCTCTGGTACTGAGGAAAACTGCTCCAATTAGTGACATTTTGAACCAGATCATTTAGAAATTGAAGAACTGTAACTGTGACAGTAAGGCAATAGTGAAGGAAGGTTTTGGTATTTTTTCACTAAGGCAAACAGAAACTTAGTTGGATGATGTAACCTGACATGTCCTTAGGCTGGCAAATGATCTACCGAAAGCACATAAAGCATCACCTACTGCCTAATTCTTGTATCTCAGTAGCTAATTTTGATACTTCAAGAGATGATTGATCATCTCAGACGGGAAACTGTTTCTTACAAGGGGAAATTACTTCCCTTAAATTAACATAGTGACTAGCAAGGCAGGATAAATAATCATCCTATCCTGCCCTTCAGAACAAGTAAAGAAACACAGGGAGGTGTTTTGTCCTTTGCCTGACTGCTGACTCTACATTTAGCCACATTTTCAGATTAAAGAAAAGCTGCTCCCATAAATACACAATCAGAAGTCCTTTCTCTTACTACGTACAGAAGTAAAAGCTTATATTTGAACAGTAGTGTGAATTATATATATTCAATGTTTAAGGCTGATTATAAAGACAGCATAAGAAAGAGGCAGATTGCTCTAGTAATTATATGAAATGCAGCAGTCATGTAACTCTGCAGTTGCAAGCTTTTATTTGAGTAAAGTCTTTCGGGATACAGAGAAATTTCATATAAAATGACAATTTAGGAGGTATTTTGACAGCTTATATTTCCATCTCATTTTCTTTTTCATCTATAACAACTTTATGTTGTTGAAACTTTTTTTAAATGTGATTTTCTTTGAAAGTTTTGTTTAAACATTCTGCTTAACTTCAGCAGCAAATGTAATCAAATAATTTTTCTGCCTGTTTTTTACGCATCCATGCATCAAATGAACGACTGGCAATATCAAGAAAAAAAAAATTAAAAACCTGGGTTTGTTTTTACATTAGCTTTAACTGAATTACAGCCACCCCTTTCACCCCAGCCCCTGATGGATTTCAACTGAAGTCTCCTGGGGACCATATAAAATTTTGAGGATGTGAAACAAGAAAGGAGGAAGAGCCTTCAAGTCCTGCTTCAAGAGAAGCAGAGGTGTTTCAAGGTAAGCAGAGAGGTCTGGTATGTTCCCAAGTGAATCAGCCCTTCCTTCAGCCACCTGAGCCATCCCCAAGGAGCAGCTTTGCTCCCAGGGATGTGCAAGACGTCTCGCATCACAAGGACAAACAAAAGATGTTCGAAGCTGGGAGTAAAGTACGAGATTTTGGGTAAAAGCTGTTTGCAAGAGCTTCCTCGCAGAGCACTTGCTGAGTGCCTGGGTGTTTAAACAAGGGCTGGTCTCGCACACACTGTCTCTTGTTCATGGCTAATCCTGCAGAGAGGTCAAATAACCACCAACTCTGAGTCACCACAGCCATCTCCAAGGCAACTGGTGAATATACAGAGTAAACACATGATTACAGATTCACTGTGCATCCGGGAAGGAGGAGCAAGAGCTGGATTGAAACAAGTCATGGTTCCATTGAAATCAGAGTAGTCAGTGCTGAAGTAACACTGGACAAACATACCAGTGTCAGCAGAGGGTATGAAAAAACCTGGGTTCTTTCCCATTTTGCTTCTCCCCAATACCCTCTTCACACTAAAGCATTTTTTTCTTAGGTAGTTTCTGCAAAATGAGGTATAAACACAGCAGAGGGTGTTATCCACCCACACAGCTGCTTTACATCTGAGATGTCACCTCTTCCCTTGCACCACAGCCTGGGACAGTGCAGGAATGGAACTACCTTTCTGAAAGGTCCATTAAATCTTGATCTGATAGAAGCTGTGTTTTGGGACAGCACCATCCCTATCTAGCACGACATGCCACAGGATTGTGACCATACTGGCGAAAAAAACCAAACCAAAACAACCCATTATTACTAACAGGACAATTGAAAGAAATTCTCTCTTTTTCCTTTGAATCATGAACAGAGTCAGATTTCCCACTAATAGTGACAAAATGAGCTCCAGGGAGCCCCTTCCAGCGACTCAGTGTACCTGGGGCTGGCAGGAGAGGCAGTGCCCAGAGCATCACCGTGGTACCACCTGGCAGCCACTGCCCTGCTCTGAGGACAACGGGGCCACAGATGATAGCAAAGCACTGCTCCTGCCCGGAAATCCCACCAGGCACGCTGGTTCCCATGTGGGCTGAAGGGGAACACTGAAGCTTTTCAGTTCCTTTCTTGGCGATACAGCCACGGTCCCCAGGGGGAGTGAGGTCATTGCGAGCGGGGCTGGCACAGCCCCACGCCCACCACACAAAAGCAGGGAAGGAGTCACCCCCTTCTTCTTCCTCTTCTGGGAGAAAATAAGCACTAATCTAATTGATTGCATGGGACTCCAGTCATCAGTAACCATAAAAAGGCCTCTCTTTCCAAGCCAACTGAACAACACGAACCGCACAAAAAGAGGAGGAAATGAAAAAAACCAGAGTGGCCAACTTTCAGCCACTCCTTCCCAGTGCAAAAAACTCCTCAGCCCAAATTTTACTCCATGTGCATCTCTCAGAAAACAATACTTAGGAGGTAGATAAAAAGACAAACCCAAGAAAAACACTTGATGGCTTGAGCTACGCTGTGTATAGTGAAAATGTCAGGCGTTCTTCTCACACTGGCACCAACATGCTGCATAGCAACAAGTCAGAATGAAAGGTTAATGGTAAGAACTACAGCCTGGAACACGCTCATTCCCACGGTCCTGAAGTCACCAAAGGGAAATGCTGCACCGACTTGTTTTGTTTTGCTGATGGCATGAGGCTTAAAAAGAGCGGTGGGCTTTCATGTAGCACCAAGCAGCACACCTCCCCTGCCACTGAGGAGCTCCAGAAATGCTGTGTTGAGTCTGAGCTGAACAGGATTTAGGGGAAAGGGCCGAATTTCACCAGGATTACCGCAATGAACCTGAGTCAAGCAGGTGATAAGTGCAGGCAGGACTTACCAGGCTGTACACCATTTGTACAACAGCACCTCTAACCTGGCAGATGTGTCTTCCACTATCTCTCATGCATTGAAAACCTTTTTACTATGTGTAAATGTAACCCTGTATTTTCTACAATAGAATCTCATAGTTACACATTAAAAAACTGCAATCTCATAGTCATGTAATTCTAGCAAAATCAAGAAAGAGATTTTAAAAAGGCAAAAGCAGTCGTCCAAATCATGCACTCTGCTCCCTGTGAATGAGTAAATGAGGAATAAGATGACCAACAAAACAGCTCACATTCCAGTCCACTTGTAGTAACCAAATTTCATAGACTGATACACTGATATGCAAAGAAAGGCAATTGTTTACCAGGAGAAATTGTCTCCAGACTCCCAGGATTAATCTTTCTCGTGCTTGTGCAGTGTTGGACAGTTGATCCAGTGAAGACCAAATATAAAACTACATCATCTTCAACTTTATCTTCCTCAGTCAGCTGCACTGTAATAACAGAGTCACCCTAGGAAAAAGAACAAGAAACAAGGTGAGGTTTACATGACCAAGAACTGCATTGTATAAAATAAAGCTTCTCTACCCAAAAGGCTCACACTCCCAGTTCATACACACCTTTCACACAACTTGAGGCCCATCCTAATTTTTAGATATGCAAGGAATCCTTAGCATCACAGCCAGCCAACAGGGTGGAAAATATATTGAGCCCAGCTCTGCGAAGAGGCAGGTAGAAATCTCCAGGGTATACTCAAAATAGCAACTTAGTATGGTGAAATCACACCAAATCTCACAAACAGTTTCTGGGTTTGTTTCAGTATCTGTGTATATTTTATTATTTTGCTCATCTTTGCTATCAGCAAAAATTATATTTATAAAGGGGACACACAGTTATCATAGTTAGCACAGGATACAGTAAATACACCTGAAATTCATACACCTGCATGGAAAAGAACAGAGGCAGTATCCACCAAGTTCAGTTTTTCATGGAGAAGAGAAAGCAAGGAAAGAGTTACTACAGAACTAAGTGAAGTATTTTCATTTGATCAGAAAAATCACAGACTCATTTAGGTTGGAAAAGACCTCCAAGCTCAGAGAGCCCAACCATTAACTCTGCACTGCAAAGGACATCATTAAACCATGTCACCAAGTGCCACATCTACACGTCTTTTAAATGCCTCCAAGATCTGACCAAACATCATTTATCAGCCTGGAAAATTACATGATCTATGAGACACTGGGAACAATAGCCAGTAACATGACCTTCTAACCCTTTTCTATCAAGATCAAAACCGGTTGGATGCCCCAGTTTTACACTGGAGCTCTGGTTGCCAGCTCTCTGCCACCACTCCATTGAGCATATGGTTACAGCTGGAAATCTGGAAAAGATTTTATTATTATTCTTATTACAGATTATGTAATTCTAATTTGCATCTTCAAGAGGATACACATGCAATTTCCTTTAAAACCGTCTCCTTAAGATCACTCAGTTCATCCCTTCTCTCTGTCAAATGTAACTCCTGCAGAAAATTCCCAGCCTTCCCATACCCCTATCCCATGCTAGCATCGCTTCCCACGCTCCGTCTCGTGTCTCCCCCCTCTCTCCCTCTACTCTTCCTCCTCCAAGTTCATGTCCAGTTCTCCTCTGATCTGGCCTGTCTGGTACCTCTTGCCAGGGGCAGGACTGCGCCTTGTTTTGATAGAAACGAGGTTTTGCAGTGCAGTGCACGACCAGCCCCTGGTCTCGAAACCAAATATGTGGGTCAGTGCTGTAACACACAGGAAAAAAACCCATAAATTAAAAATAAACAAACAAATAAATAAATAGAACACTGAGTCTAGTCTGCATTTTCAGAGTTACAAATGTGCATTTTAGGAAGGTCCCACGTGATAATATCAGACCAGACTTCCAGCTGGGGGGAAAGGAACCATGTAGCAAAAGTATATCTTGTACAGAGTCAGTGTTAAAATAAAAACAGGTGCAAAAAGAAATAAATCAGACTTTAAATTCAAGCATGACCAGTTCACATGCTGAGTTGAAAACTAAATATTCCATTTCAAGCAAATGGATCCAGTCTTGAGCTGATGTTCAAAAAAAACAAAAGCTCAAGTTTTAACCTACAAACCCTTTGTGCTTTGGTTCTTTTATCAGTCTTTGTTCAAACCGTTTCTCCCTTAAGGCATGAACATAAAAGTACTTAAACGGCCCTAAAATGCAGGTGACACTTCAGAACGCTCACCAACAGCACTGAGTGTTTAACATGATATCTGTTAAAAGAGATTTTGCTTTTATTTAACTCACAAATCTAGTACAGCTAGTCCAATTTTTGTGAAAGCAAAGCAAATCGGCACAGAGTGCTTGTGGGAAGACATCTGTCTATCCATGCAAACTACTCATGTTTGTAGGAAAAGCAATTTAATTTGCATCAATATTGCTAAAGATAATTTGCATACTTTGCTATTGACAAAAAAATAGTAAATGCATGTAAGAAATCCCAACACCAGATGTTCCACATAACCTGAAATCTAAACTGGGATTTAAAAAACATACAGCTGAACTACTTATACAGATACCAAACCTAATTTTGAAGGTGGAACGTGGTCAGACCAGGTGACCTCCAGAAGTTCTTTCCAAGCAACTTGTTCCATTCTTTATCTTTTAATTCATTTCATTTCAAGTATTGTTTAATCTTAGGGGGAGCACAAATTATCATCAGCTGATATCAATTTAAAAGGCTCTTCAGCTGTGTCTAAGCAGCATTTTATGGTGGGATGGTCTCCACCCAGCCCCCAAATCTTCTGGAGGACCCTTCAAAGACTGTGGAACACTGAGCATCTTATTTACTGTTTTACTTGAATTTTTAAGTTGTCTCCAAATATCTTTGGTACAACTGATAATGTGCTTCACTTTACTTACAGGTGTCATCTGAGCTACCTCTCAGTTGTGCTGTGCCTGGCAGAGCCCAATGTGCAGGAGGAGATCGGAGGTCCCAGAAGCAAAAGACCATCCTCCTTCAACACACATTGCCACCTCCCAGTCAGTAACTATTTCATTGTTCACTGCCAATTTTAGTTTGATTTTTAAGTTATAGTCAAACAACATATTTATTTGGAAAGGAAATAACACACAGAACAAACCCCTCTCTTTCCAAGATTTTTGGAGTTAAAGAAAATCAGTTACAAATGCAGCCAAATTCCTCCAACCCACATAGAAGACTTTCCAGCCCTATTGCATTCAGCCTCCAAAAACATTTTAATTGAAGTATGTTTACCTTTATTCATTTAATATTGTCCAAAAAATGTCATCTGTTCAGTATCACTGCCACACAAGGTGGTTATTATAACCCTTCTTTCATCCCAAATGGCCAGAAATGGCAGGCCAGCCTGCCAATATCCCTTTGGTGAAAGTACAGACAGATCAAAGCCATTCTCTGGAATGCTCCAACAAATAAGAATAATTTAATTTCAAAACTAGTTTGGATCGACTAATATTTACTTGGCTTAAAGCCCATTGGAAATGAAAACATTCCATCCTGGTCCATTCATGAAAGAGGCCACCCTTTCCCTTGTTCGGATCTGAAAAGTCTCTGGTCTCAGACAGTTGTAACGGGATGTAAAGAAGGTGGATGTGGCTCTTTCCTCTAAATATATTCCATTTTCCAAACCAAAGGGCAAAAGCAGATCTGCCTCGCCAAGGAATGGGTGCACTTGGGAAAGCCAAGCCTGACCTTGGGCTTTAAACTAGGAAACAATTCAGAAAGGGATTTCAGAATGGCCCATCTCTGAAGCTTTGGCTTAGTTAAGGCAGCAGAAATACAACTGTCTCTAAAAAGGCCCAAATGCTGTTACTGGGACCAAAATTACCCAGACAAGGCACCTGTTTGTCAGCATATTTTGCTGGCATTAGCACAACTCCACCTTTTTAGGTCTTAGTTTTTCCAATACTGCAGGTTAAAGGCACGTGGATTGTGTGGAGGCAAAGCACAAGCAACTCTGAGTAAAGTAAGCCTGTTAAAATGGACTGTTTACCTTCAAACACTTTTTTTTTTAATAGATGACCTCAGCAATATTTGGAAATGACAATGAAGTGAACAAAATCTTTATGCTCAAAAGAATTAAGATCACTTATCACCTAAAAAGACTACCCACCTTTCAAAAAAAAATTGCTGTTATCATGAAAAGACATCTTTCTTTTCCACTTCAGGGTCTGAAAATCTGTCTGGTTTGGGGGGAATTGGTCATAATTTGGGACCAGGAAAACAGCCCTGGCAAATGCAGAATTCAAGGACTTCTATATGAAAAGCATGAGTTTAGTTGGCAGTGGGAAAGGTTCCCTGAGGGACACTGGCTCTATCAGCAACAGGTACATTTGTCTACAATGGACTCTAAAGGGAACAATTATTCTTAGCATGCTGGTTAACAAATGTTAATGTTTCTGAAAACAAACAAACAAACAAAACCAAACACCACAAAAAACCAGCTAGCTGTATTTTTATAGCTGAGGCATGTGATTTTTGAGCTGATTTCCCCCTCCATGGAATACTGAGAATTTTGAAGTACATTACTTAAGCCACTAACCACCCACTCTGACCTCCACACACACACAGACTAAAAATACTTACGAAAATGAAGTTTGCTTTAGAGAGCAATACTGCAGCACTCAAGTGTTGCTTTAACGTTCTGCTTTTAATGAGAAAACACTGACAACAAGTAATCATTAATTTGTCCTGAACAAAAAAGCAAAATTTCTGCTGCCGACCACTGATAAACTCCGGCTGTTTTTTCATGCAAGAAAAACCTTCTGAGCAGAAATCTGTGGGTTAGAAATTGACAGGAAGGAAAGAAACCTTCCTCACAGTATATTTCCTTCTAAGAGTTGTTGCAGATGCATTATTAAAGAGGCTGAATCAGGTGATGGATTAGATGAGTAAACACAACCTGCCACTGTAACAAGTTTTATTTTCTTTCTGCTACTTATAACATGAATCAGATCCTTGCTGGGTCACTGCTTATTGCACTTTTGTTTGTCGCCCTTTGGGAAGCCCTAAACAGCTCCCAAGAGAGCTCCACAGTACACAGGAGGACAGCACACGATCACAGCTGTGGTTTCGTCCTCCTCCTTCAGCTCAGGCTCACTGGTACATTTATTTATTCATGTTTAGATGGAGCTGGACTTGCTGTTACCCCAGCTACTGCTCAACATACAGGGCTGTAATTGCAGCACGAGGCAAGTCCTTTCACAGCCCCATGCTTTGATTTTCCCCATCAATGAAATGAGAACCGTGGTTCAAACACGAGTATTTTTCACCCAAATGGCTTTTAAGGGAACAGCTGGCTTTTCAATCATATGACTTTCTTCGGAAAGCGTGCAGCACTGACAATAACTAAGCTAGAAAAAATCAAAGGGAAAGCCAAGACAATTCCCCCTCAAACTGAGAACTGCAGAAGACTCTGAAAGCAGCTGAAGGACAGAAAAGGCAACTGCAAGGCAGCTTTAGAAAATGTAACAGAAATCACCCAGCAAGTAAAAAAGTACAATTGTTTAGATGCTCAATGATCTATTACTATCTGCCTCTGGCAGTACACAACAAGATCAACAGCTAAACTTTTGCTCCCAGACAGTGTTCATACCTTGGCTGACTACCCTGGAAGACCCCTCCCATATAAGGTTACTTTGGGTTGGTGCAAAGTTGTGCTTAAACCCCTGGAGAATGACATCTGGGAAGGAGCCACGCAGCACATGGACATCCCCACGCAGAACAAAACCAGGCGCAGACACACACAAGCTCCTGACTCCAAAAGGAAATGGGGGTTTGGGCAACTATTTTTAGAGCAAACATGACAGTGCTCTCATCTCCTGGAATAACCCTCCTGATTAAAAAAGGTTTAGATTCCCAGTTTTTCCAGGTCTAACTAAGTGCTCCAGCCAGTCAGCTGTGACAGAGAACTATCACTGCTGGCTCATAAAAACACACGATGCTCTTCTTACGTGGCAAGAAAACAACCTACATCCAGCAAACTCTTCCAGGCTGCTATTCCCAGGTTAACAGAAGCAGATGAACAGGTCAGCCTTGAGGGGTGGAACCTGAGGATGGGTCCTACCTTCAGAACATCCCTTCTCTCTCTGCCCTGGCATGGGGTGAGTTGCCAGTGGACCTCAGTGCTGCAGCCTGAAGCATCCATTCCCTTTTCCAGATGGGGGCACTTAGCCTGCAAGCTCCCAGCACACACATGTAAAAGGAAGGGACCATGGGAGGAGGTCAGAGGATCTGTTACAGTGAGATAACAGCAGTCATGACAGACATCCTTAATTTCACCAGTACTGACTCAACTTCACCAGTGTTGACTCAGAGGAGCATTTAGGGGAAGAAAAAAAAAATCACATCAAACAGTTTATTCTGCAGAACTCCAGGCCCCAGAAACAAAGGTAGGGCTGTGAAATCTGTCTGAACATGAGCAGCTCTAGAAATCCCTCCTCGCCTGGAGATATCCCCCGTGATAAAGGCAGTGACCTGGGTCAGGAGTGTGGAGAAAGATGGATGTCATTCGGGTGGAGTGTTGCAACCTCCTGCAGATAAAACCTCCAGGGAGAGACTCCAGAAATAAACAGAAGGGCAAGCTGCCAACTTTGGGGCAAATTTGTCCTTTTTCATAATCAATGACTTCAAACTCCTTATCTTAAAGCATGAAGCAGAGAAGTTTTCTTAAAGTAAAAAAAAACCTCCAAGCACAAAGGAAGACAATGAGAATTATTCTAAAGTTTAAATAAAATAAATATATTTTAAAAAAAATAAATCAATCTCCAGTCCTAACCTTACTTCCTTTCTAAATTAGCAGCAGTGCTATTATTTCTGCCAGTGAAAGGTTTAGGGTTAACAGCACAGATACTGAGCCCCTCTGTGATGAGAAAGCCAGGTTTTGCAAAGCAGCCTAATTTTTTGGAAAATACAATCACAGACCATTATGTCTTGCCCACAGGCCACCAAAAGAGCAGAATGATGATACATATTTTTCTGCCACCACATAGCAAATTGAGGTGATACCTTCCATATTTCATTTACACTGCACTCAGCCAAGTGATCTCCTCTTCCAATGCTAGCCACAAAGCCACGACTGAAACACTGACATATAGGTGAAATGACTTTCTTCTCTCCACCACTTTCTTCCCCCAAAGGTGAGAAAGAATTTGGTCCAAAAAGAAGATCATCTTCTCATGTTGATGGATAAAATGTTGACAAGGGGAAATGCAGGGATGCAGAGTCAAAAGACTATTTATTCAATTCTCTATGGGTAAAAAGAATACATGGGGAAAATACGGACATTTATTATAAACAGCCTTGAGCTGCTGTCTCCAGGTCCAAACTGACTTCCACAGACCCATCCTGAGTGTGACCTGCACTCATGGACACACCCCCAACTTGCCTGTCTGTAGGACCAACATCGTTACAGCTGATTCATTAACATCGTCTCAGCCACGCCACATCCCAAGCCAGTTCCGGACTCTAATCCTGCTGCAGAGTTTGTTTGCAAAGAGGTAACAGGTTTAAAGAGAGCACAGGGTGTATTTCCTACTCTGAGCCAGTGCGAGCAACACAAACTCCTGCTGAAATGAGTCCTCTTGAAGAAGTCTGTTATTAGTAGCCCACATCCTTTGAGAGAGCATGTCATCGTCAGCCTCCAAATCAATCATCTCAAAGATGAATCTTTATTGAGTGTCAAGATGCTATTATAAGTATTACACACGTATTAATCCATGCAGCTCAAAGGAGATCTCTACAGACTGCCAAGAGAAATCCATCAAAGTAACAAGATCTTGTTAGTGCTGAAAGAGACACATGATTTATCTTTATGGATAGATCTTCCTGACATATCGCTTTGCTACACAGAGCCAGGAAGGTTATTAGATTGGGCTGTTAATAGCAAATTTATCTGTATCACAGCCTTAGCATGGGGCTCCATGTGCTCTGCAGCACTTGGGTACCAACACTTGCTCAGAGGATGCTTAATGCATCTGCTTGGTGCTGGCCTCTGCTATACACAGCCAGCCTTCACAAAACCAAACTGCCAAGGCATTTCTAATAATTATCAGCATACAGAAAGACCTCATAAAATTAACACTAAAATTAGCAGCAAAAGCAAAAATGAAAGTTAAGGAGAAAAACAAAGTATGAGAAAAGTGGTGTCTTTTCTGATAAATGCAAACACCCAGAAGAGAACTGCAATGGGAACATCATAGTGTGGGTGAATTTGGCAGTATAGTGAAGAAAATATTGATTTAATTTTCATTTACTTGGGCAGTTTAGTGTTAGCCAGACTATTCACTTAAAGCATTGTGCACTTTTTGTCCTCGGTCACCATGGCCTGTACTGGCTGAACAAGCAACTAGCGACAGTAACCCCAAACCCCTTCCACCACAAGCCCTGTACGGTTCTGATACAGAGGAGGAGGAGGTATGGAGGTACAGAAAAGCAGTAACACATTGGGGATGACCTTTAAATTATGCAAGTCTCCATATAATGTCACCACATGAAAATGTAGTTAAGATAAAAGACAGGGAAGTTTCTCTGTAGCAGAATATCCCCTCCAGTACCATCCAGTTTCACAACACATACTGATCTTACTGTTAGGGATTTTTACAGAAATTTTGGAAACTACTTCAATCAATTCCTAGAAAACACACTCAAACTGATGGGAATGTCTCGCTCTGGCCTCATCCTAAAGTCTCTTATGTTCTTCACTACACTTAGAGAACCAAAGCAGATAATTTTCTTAGCAGCTGCCTGAGTGATTGATAGTATTTCCTACTAATTATTCACCTAACAATAACAACAAAATTACAGTGCTTAGGAGCAATAGCAGGGCAGTTTGAATGTGTGCAGTGACTAACAGAAATCCAGCTACTCTCTTGGCACCAGAGAGGTGGAGAGAGTCACAGTTCCTGGAAGATAAAGTACATATGATGACACATTATTAGAAACAATCTACTGTCACTGGAATATTTTCACAAATAGCCTTGAGGTATCTTAAAGAGAAAACAAAAAAATCAGGCTTGAACACTAAGATCCAAAAGCAGAAGAGAGCTGAAGAAGGGTGCTTTCCTGGTACTTCAGCCTCCTCTACAGTACAGCAAAACCCTCCAAGAGTCAGAGCTCGCTATGTGTCAGAGTGCTCATTTTCCTGCCAGCTGCGAAATATCTCCACCAGTCTTTAAATATTTCACAGCTACGGTACTTAGAGCTACTGTAATGACTGAGGCACCTTTTAGACTGACATTTTTGCCATTAGAAAACAGAATCCATTATAACCATTATCCTCCTGAAGAACTACACCCCCGCCCCAACCACAGACCCACAAACAGATGAAACTTTTGCAATGTTTAGAAGAAACACTTTAAAGCCATGATACAAACACAGCCCTGAAAACCTGTCCTGTGACAGAACTGCCACTTGATGGCACTGCACAGCACTGAGATACAATTATCCACGTTTATTTTATTTTCCACAATATGGAATTGCTTTACTGAGCAAGGCGGAAGAGAGCACTTGCAGAGAGACCACAGGCAGCAGAGCCTTTGGAAGCAATGAAAGACACTGCAGGTGAAGTTCAGGGGATTTCAGAGATCATGTACAATCGTGTCTTCATCAAATCAACGTCTTCATAACTACTGCTCTCACATCAGCTTTGCTGTCAGAACTCTAGTCTAACAACATGACTGTCAGCACTTTGTTAGAGAAAGTACAGCAGGGACATGTGTCCCAATGGATGAGATGGGGAATGTGTTTAATAATTTTAAAGATAACATAAGAATATTTACAAACTCTCTATATAAATACATTCCACAAAAGAAGAGTAGTTGAAGAGTTTCTTCATCCTCTTAAACCCAACTTCTGATCTCTATTGCTCATTCCCCCCCAAGAAGAGAGAAGGCAGCACTGTCAGGGATGCTGGGGATGGGACACAATCCCTTAGTGTCTGTCCAGGCATTACCCAGCTCATCAGCTACCATAGGAAATAAAGAACCCTAAATGCAGAGCCCAAGATATACACAACTTCAGACAATTTTAAAATAGCATAGCGTGGCAATATAAGGATTCCTTCTGCAGCTTCAGAAAACAGGCTGAAACAATCTAAAAGCTCCCCAAAAGCAGATCATTGTCTCTGCTTTCCCACCCCTACCAGCTGTACCAGCTCTGCCATCCTTCTTCTGCAAGTCATATTAAAGTTCAGACATAAGGCTACAAAGTGATGTTAAGGGCAGAATTTCAGACAAGTGCTCCAGATTTCAAGCCAGACCCTTTATTGTTTACCAGCACTTTCATACCCATAAAACTGGATCACAGAAGGAAAGTTTAAATAGATAATGATGGGAGGAAGGCTTTGACACCAAAGAACCAGCACTTTTAGTCTCAAGACAATACAGAAAAAGGGTTGAGAAAAGGCCACCGAACCGCAATTTAAGCAAGGGTTTATCCTGCAGGAAGGTGATGCTGATGGTCTGGCAGCCTCGCCCGACTTCTCTGGCCAAAATTGCCTTCAATAAATGCACAAAAGTGACCATTTCCCAAACAGCTCAGCGCCAACATCGCACAGATCGCACGGCCAGCGAATGCCTCACTGAAGAGGAGCAAGCCAAGCAATCCGGCTCATGATAACCAAACTGTGCACCCAAAGTCTGCGTTTAGGTCTGGGGGGACCCAGAGCAGCAGGGAGCTGGTTAGGGGGTGGTGTCAAGCTCAGGTGGCAGCTGCCAGACACCCACTGCTACAGAAGGGATGCCTTCCTGCATGAGGAAGAGTTGGGAAGCGGAGGATGAAAAGAATCCAAAGCAAGGATCTAAGTGACAAAAACTCAAAAGATGAGGTCAAGCACAGTTTAGTGAGGAAAGTATTTTGCATGGAGAATGAATGCAGAGTCAGACAAGCTGCAATACACTCATCTCAAAAAATGAGTTTATTCAGGCGCCCCAGCTGACTTTCTTAAAACCAACCAAGCAGCAGGTTCTTCCACAAGCAACAAAAGTAAATATTTTATTTGTAAAAGGTGCTCAGAGGCCTTCACTCATTCATAACTCATTTTGAAGGTGGGGCAGAAAACTAGTTTATCATTAAGAAGAAATCAAGTACCCAACAAATAAAAGACCAGAGGTTTATCAGATCCTCTTACCACAGAGCTGAACTAAACATCAAGGCTGGTTCTGCTCCTGCCTAAGGACCTCAAGAGAAAGTAAGACAAGGCTTCTGTATAGTGACCTTTGTGAGAAATTCCCACATCAAAAGCATGCAAGGTATGTTCTACTTTTTCTGTGGGACTGACTTCACCTATTTCGGCATCTCAGTGGACTCTGTCACCATCAGTGCCACTAAGCAAACAAATTCACCTTTAGCAGAAAAGTAACCAAACCACAGATGCCAATCTCATGACAATATCTTACTGCAGGATTACAGAAGTATTTAATTTTGTCCTTTTGTCCCCATGGTAAAGATTTCTGAGGAACATTAATTGTCCAGGACACAATAATGCACAAGTGACACCCGAGATGTTTTCAGTCACAGTAAGAAGCCAGATGTCAGGCACACACATCTACAACACCTCACTGCACTCAGGGACATGGGAAGCCACAGCTCTTGAGACACATTGCTGCCACAAGCCCCAAGCTCTCTGTGTTGTGAACTTTTTCTCTTCAATCCCTTAATATTTATTCAAAAGAGGGTATTTTTTTTCTTAAAACGTGAACATCAGAGGGTACCACAATTGTTTTTCTCAGGAATACACAGCGCATTTCAGTAGGACATCATTTGATATGAATATGTAAGTGGGGGGAAAATATTATAAGCATTATTGGGTTTTTTCCATTTTCAATTAAAGCAGGACACACTGGGAAATTTACAGGAGTAGTTCATTCATTAACAGAAGAGAGGACCTACTGTACCCAAACCCCAGGTTACATTAAGAGAGGGTCAATGCATTCCTCCTGAGGCTTTTGAAGTTCAGACCTCATTAAGTTGCATGACATTTTGCCTTGGAAGTGGGAACTCTCATCTCTATCAAAAAGTCTCCTTGAGAAACTCTGCAGGTTACACAGCTCCTAAGTGGCAGTTTAGACAAGAGACTCCATCCACAGACCTGATTAAAGACCAAAGTCAATGGCAGTATTTTTATCAATTAAGTGTTTGCCCTCTCATGCAATCACCAGTTATGACACATTTAGGTTTGTCACTCCAAACAACGTGGGCACACCTTAGGCAAACCATGCAGAGGAGTGCTGTGATTTAAAACAAGTTTGTTCCTTTTAATCTAAAAGGAAAAAGGAAAAAAAAAAAAGTTTGCAGCAATACATCATCCTTCTCCAGCTGCTAATCTTTTCCATTTCACACCCACTGATCATTATCACCATGAAAAAAACATTCCCTCTTAAAGGCAGATCTAAGGTTGTAGCCTTGGTTGTAATCAGGAGTAGATGAGCTTAATGCTTCCCAAGGCAATCCTTGCATGTCATCCCAGTCTTTTTCTAAAACGTTCATTCCCAACACCACTCTCAGGTTATTTTTCTACCAAAAAAACTCTCAAATCAACATCAATTTCAGAGAGGCAGGAGATGTGATTGGGTTTGAAAAATTATCAGGAACACTACAAAGACCCCACAGCCAGCAGAGGCTGAAATCAGAAGCCATGCACATCACTTTTGAAGTACCATTTTCTGGCCCTTATGCAGCTGAAGACTCAACCTTGGTAATTCCCTCACATGCACTCAATATTTATTAAATATTAAAATATTTAAAAATATTAGAAAATTTGATCCTTTTGTAATTAGATCTCCTGCTGAATACTCTGCTAGACTCCCAATTAATGATAATGTTTCTAAAAAGACCAACACTTCACTTTGCAAAGTTCTCTCCCATTTTCTTTCACTTGCCTGAGTGTTAGCAACATTCAAGTTTCAGGCAAGTGACTAATGTATGCTGGTTCATCTATAAACAGAGAACTTAGTGAATCACAATAATAAAAAGGTGACTTACTAATAAACCTCCATTGTTTGGAGCACTTTTTCATCCTTTTTTTTTCCACACCTTGATGATGTGGATATTCCAATAGCACATTGACAAGAGCCCGGAAACAGCTTACAATACTGAAGTTGAAATTTTGGCTTTTGAGGGTAGAGAGAGAGAAAACTTTTATAAAAAGATGATCAGCTAGATCATTGCAAATTAAAATAAACAAAGCTGAAGCTCCTGACTTGCCACTTCCCATCAACCAGGACTCCTGCAACCCTCCTGTCCCAGCCCAGGCCTGAGAGCAAACCAACAGCCTGGTCCTTCAGCTCTGAGACCCTGGGCTTCCTGAGCACAAAGCCCCAGGGGCATCAGAAACAAGGTTTGAGACACTACCCTTCATCTGCTGCGCTGCCAATTTTCGTATCAACAGGACAGCACTGAAATACAAGAGGGATGCTTAGTTTTCGATTTAATCCAGGATCCACACATTGAGAAACATGTTCCCACACACAGCCTGAGGGCAGCAACCAAAGGACTGTCCAGCCACGTGGACTTCTTTTGCACCAGAAGAAATCGATGCATCTTAAGGATGCGGGTTTGAACATCCTTATTTTAAATCCACCCCACCATATTCAGCCACAGGCTCTGCAAAGTCACATTGCCTTTTCTGAAGGCAATGACGTGTTGACAGTGGTAGGATGGGAGAGCTGCTTGACCTACAGCCTGTGCGAGCGCCGGTGGTGTCGCTTCCAGGCTATATTGAGGAACACTCCCCTGCCCTATCTCTCCTGGCACGAGCCCCTCTGCCCCATGACTGAGCTCGTTGAACGGCATTAAGGGAGGTAACAAACAGCTCTGGGTGACAGATCCGATGCTCCTGGGGGGACCTGGCCCTGGGAACAGCTGCTTGCAGAGGAAAGGCTGAGCTGCTGTCCCAGTCCAAACCTGCAGCAATACAATGCTGAGCTCCAGCTCCTGGAAACCTCATTAACCAGAAAACAGTCAGGCAATGTTTAAATGAGACTTACTTAATCACAAAAACATGACGCTTGTTGATATTACAGGATGTGTTTTCCACCTTATTTCTTAATCTTCACACTTACAAACACCAGTAGTCTTATTACAGTCCATGACCTCCAGTGGTCACAAACTGCAGAGACAGGACAGTTGATTTTTAGAAAAGAGGTAAATAAAAGTCCAAGTAGCCAAAGGAAAGTATCAAGAAGGATGCAGCAGGTGGTCTTCTTTCTATTTATGCACATTGATTTGAATAATACAAGAATCTCTACTCCCCTATTAATGTGTATGTGAAAGTACAATCTTTTCCATCACCTACAAAACTTAGGTCCCAAGTACACTGGACATCTCAGATTCCCAAATCTCTTTTCTTAATTACAAAGCATTAATTGGGCAATCTGGTAGTTATCAGATAGGACTAAATATGCTCCAGTTCTCTAACTCGCTTGCAGCAACTGAACTGGAGACATTTTTTTACTTTCTCCTCCTAAGAGGAACTCAGTAATGCTGCTGCTGATAAAAACAACTATCTAATGGAGCTTCCAGAATGAAACTCATGCAAGATTTAATAAAATAATAAACAAAATAATGTAATCTTGAATCTAAGCTAGTGGCTTTTAAGAGGAAGAGTGTAAAGGATGTAATGAAAAGGTGAAGTGTGGGAGAAGCAAATTCTCCTGAGAGTAGACAAATATAGGGAGATCCTCTGACATGTCAGTATTGCCTGTTATTTCCAGTCGTTTACAGAGAGGAAATTCCTTACGGAGAAATTCACAGGATACTGCTCTCAGTTATTTGAAAACAGGCTCTAGGAGCCCATATGTGGAAAACAGAGTTGCCATCACTTTGAAGAAGGAAGCCGATGAAGTTTGTTATTAGCTTACCAATGGCCAGGCCACAAGACTGTTATGTCCACCTTCAGAAAAATAAACCTACCAGGAAGATACATTTTGCTTTATGTCCTGCTCATACCTAACAACTCTCAGATGAGTGGTCAACTGTGTAAAACAAAACCCAATCTTAAAACGTACAAAGCATTTATACTGAAAGCCAACAGAATGACTAACCATTGACTTTTGAAATTTCCTAAGCTACCAAAATTTGTTTTGTTTTGAAAGGGAGCTGATTTGGGTATACACCTGGCCAGGGGAGGAGAAGGAAGAGAGAAAAGAGAGTAATTGATGTATTAATAATGTTGTCATCAACTTATTTGCATTGCAAAGAAACACTACACCGAGTGCCATACAGTCTTTATTTTACACCCAGCTACGTTTGTCCTCAGCCCAGTTCTCCCTATCACACAGCAATGAGGACCTCTAAGTGTACCACTCCAGTATTACACATTAAATAAAACCCCACACAAAACAGTGGGAAAATAAACTCATTTGGTAGATAAGACCAAGAAAACAAAGCCTCCTGATTAGTTAAGTCATATGCTGTTCAAATGACATAAGGATAATTTTATCCTGCATTCCACCACTCACATGTTTCTACTGCAGCAACTCCTTCCTATATTTGCACGTAAGTTTCATTCCCTCTTCATGTGTCCTAAGCTTAAATTAAGTTTCTTCAAAGTTAAGGTGAATTCAAAGGCCTTGAGATTTAACAAAATTCAGGCAACATTTAGTTTCAAAATAAAAAATACAGTATACTACAGGAAAGCCTTTCTCCCACAGTCAGGTAGTGTAGTGTTTTAATCTTGCTTCAGGCACAAGATTTAGCATAATAAGTAGAGAATAAATTCCAATACAGACTTCCAGTTGGTAATTAAAAATAGGCAAAATTTAAAGCTTCCATGGCACTAAAGGTCAATACGATCCATTATTTACAACACACAACACTCTCCAGTCCTGATCATTTTTTTCTTCCTTCCCTTTAAAAGTCACATTTGCACGCAACTTTCCCTTCAGATTTTCCATCCTTGCATCCAGCCCTGCACTTGCTGGCAAGGTCTGTGCGCAGGACCACGAGCTCCAGCAGCTAACCCTGCTCCCAGCATGGCAAGGCAATATGGAAAGCAAACAGTTACAGAGCTGGCTGGCAGCTTTGGCACAAATTTAACACACACGTTCGTACACCCCCGCAAACCCAGGTCTAATTTGACAGTCCCCATGTTCTGCAACAAAGCTGCTATTCAAGAGCGAGAGGAGGAAGCTCGTTGTTCCTTGCTAATGGAGCCACCGAGGTTATGAGCTTCCAGGAGGCTGACGTCAACCATACCCCTCTGCAGCCCAGCCCTGCGCTGCTTCCAGCCCTGCCACGTTTGAAAACTCCAACTGGAAAAATATTGCCCCAGTGGGCAAGCACTGCACTCTGGGATGCCCCGTTTTCCACACGGGCAATTTCTTCTTACCGCCTCCCAACACATCAAGTCACACGGGCACAGGCATGAGCTCCAGGGGAGTTAAAAAGAAAAGCAGGGGGATACCTGCACAGAGACAGCATTGTATGTCTCAAAAAATTATTTAAAACCAGTCTCCTGGAAAGCCAGAGGAGATCTGTGACTTACCTGGGCTTTACCACTGAGCATTTGAAAGGGAATCAATATAAATAACCTCCTCAGGGAGCAAAGAGAAAATAAGCAGCATCTCCAAAAAAGATAGTGGGAAGTTATTTTGTGGGAATAGTAGGAGAGGAAAAAAGTAATTTAATTAGTACTCACATATAACGGAGCTTGCTGTGGATTAAGTTTCATGACCTCAGAACACTGAAACAAAAAAGAAAAAGCAAGTTTAAGTTATTTTTCATAAAATTTTCGATACTTTTTTACAAGCTTCTTTAGCACCCACACATTACTTTTTCCAATAATCACTTTTACACAGCAATTTTCTACTGTCTCTCTTTTGATCAATAAGGACCTATCAATTTTTTTTTTTTATTAAATTTATCCTCACATTAAGCAAAGACTAAAATAACAGGTAGAGCAAACTGCTCATCTGAGCCATCTCCAGTGTTGGTACTGAGGATATGCCCCAAGTGAAATTCAATTTCGTTTTATGACCATCTCAGTTCACCTTTCCTCCTAGCAACAACCCTCATCTCGTATCTGCTTTTTATGACAAATCTGAATCCTTAACTGCTATCCTTCCACCAATCCCCCACTTCCCCTTAAGAAAAGCATTTGCAAACATTTGTAATTATCTCCACTGCTCAAGAAACCCAACTATCCCCTTCCCCAAGTTAATTTTGTGCCATTTTTCACCTTTTTCACTGGATTATTTATTAAAAAAGCATTTCAAAACTACTTAAAAAACAAACCAACAAAAATGTTCCTTGTAAAACTGAGGAGACTTCCAGAACAGATTAAGTTCGTGATTCTGCACCAGCATTTTTCAGCCAAAAACTACCATTACTCATCCTATAAGAGTGATTTTAGTCAAGAATCTTTCCTCTTTCAGTTCTGTCCCTGGAATTTCTCTATAACATGGTGAAGTTTCCTGCATTGAGTTTTGAATCATCTGAACCACAATTTCTCTTGCATTAGTTCCCCCATTGCAGCAGAAAATGTTCACTCTAAACAAAAGCTCTAAGTTTTCATTTCATGTGTGTATTAAGAGAACCAGGATCCTAAGATGAAGGAATGCAAAACAATTAAAAATGGAATTTCTGCTGTTACTCATGTCTCCAGCACTGGTAATGTTCTGCAAATACTTCAACCCCTTTTTAAAATAGATGAAATACCACTCTGCTTTTCATACAAAAAAATCAGGATCTCACTCATGCTTTGTTCCTGCCCAAATCCCACAGTTTGCCTTTAGTGAGACAGAAATTAAACCACAGCCTAAGTTTTCTTAGCAGGTTCCAGCTATCCTTGTGCTTCACACGGTCTCCTAATTTTACAAAATGTTTTTGTACCAGTTGCTTTAAAAATGATGGAGTGACCTGCCAAACTTGTGTATCAAACCAGCCCTTCTGAAAAAGGTCCTCTAAGGCAGCCAGTGGATGGACAAATATTTTGCTATAGTTTTAAAACTAGTCCAATTCATACTTATTTTCAACACTGAGATTCCTCTCTGTACAGTAAGAACACTTCAAAATGGTCATGACCGATAGTTTTCTCTGTATTTTCGCCTCTTAAAAAAGACTGACCTACTCATGAAAATAGGGGATTAATAGCACTAGCTGTCATTTGGGCAGGTGAGCTCCGAGGACAGCTCTGAAAGCAATCCTCACTTGTGCCTTAAAACATGCTCCTGGAATTCCAGTCCTACTGAGGGCACAAGAAGAAAAGGGGGGGAAAAAAAGGAAACAAAAAAATGGACAAACCTTGCCAATCTCCCTCATAACCTACTTGAGGCTCTCTCTCCTGTTCTGAGCCTAGGTGTCCTGAACAGGGGCATAAAAACACCACCCATTTATTATTTTATCGTATTTTATGGAAATCAAGTCATGGATGGCAAAACTTCACATTTGGGTTTGCAGAAAGTCTCATCCCAATAGACCAATTCCCCCAGGAAGCAAACTTAAGACCTGCAGTCTAACACAGCAATTTGGTCCTTTTTCTTATGAAGCAGACAATATGACTATTAATATGAATGTTCCTTTCAAGACCATTGGTGGAAACCCATAAAAAGAGCTTTCCTGTACTGTTTGGCTCAAACAAGCTGCACTGAAGGTAGCAAAGACCTCTATGAAACATCAGCTGCAGAGGAGCATGTCCTCAACAGAGCCTTTAGGTTCCCGAAATTCAAGGGATAAAGTGAGATGGCATCCTCTGAGCTTTGCCAACCAACAGAAGCACAGAGTTTTGTTCTGCTCCATCACCTTCCAGGCAGATGCCTGAGAACAGCTGAGCAGACAGAGAAATGAGAACGACGAGAAAGACACGCACAGATCATGATGGGGTGGCATTAAAAACTCCCACTGGGTCACTTCTTTCTACAGTAGAGGTTGGTTGGCTGTGATGGAAGTGCCACAAGTCACAGAGTCCAAAAGCAGCACACACTTGATATGTAAGGAAGGGAGAATACTGACACTTGTCATCTAGGAAAAAAGGGGAGGCCTGTGAGTTCAAACTCATGGCCAGTTTTTGTTAGGGTTTTTGGCAACAGAAGTGCACAGTGGCAGCAGTGAAATTAGGTGACACTGCTGAACACTTGGTCTGGTCAAAAAAATCCTGGAAATACTTTCTGCAGAAAGATTTTTCCCCCCCTTCTTATCTTACCAGTTGCCCCATACATCAGCAACTTAAAATGATCTCTCAGCTCATAATGCACATGTCATTCCAATTTTTCTAAGGATGTAAACTTAGTTTGCAAGGAGACAGGCAGGTTTGGAAGATGTTTTATCTTGTTAGGAAGTGCTTTGGCAAAAACAGAGTGCCAGATAAGCCTGAATGACTACCCTGTGTTAGCAAAGAACTAAATTTAGGTTTCTAGACAAGTGAACTTCTCCAACCAATGGGAAGGCAGGGAAGAGCCCTGAAAAAGTTTAAAAAACTTTAATCCAGTATGAAAAGGGAAACAAAAGTCCAGTCATACTTGTCATAACCAAATCAAGATTCATAAGGACCCTAATACAGCCAGTTGATTACTTCAAGTGTAAAAATGAGGAGAAAAAAAACCAAAAAACCAAAAAAACAAAAAAAAAAAAAAAAAAAAAAAAAAAAAACAACCAACAAAGTAGAAAAGAGGTTAAACTACGCTTTCTCCTGTATTTGAGGAGCACATCCTTCAAGCCAATGCCTTCTATGAGCCCCAGAAAGAAATTTCTATCTTTTTTGGGCAGGAAAAACTTGCTCGATCAGATATCATAGACTGCAGTGAGAACAACTGGCCCTACTGTGGGATCAGGATCTGGACTGCACATGAACTACCTTGAAAGCCAAACTATCAAGAACAGGCAAGTATAAACCCCACCTCTCTTGCCCAGCTCCCATTCAGCACATCAAGTCATGCTAGGAGCATCCTCATGGCAGCCCGTAGACTCTGCTCCAGCAGCAACTGCCTGTACTTAAAGTACTGACATTATTTCTTGAATCTTTTTAATTTCAAGGTCTGGGAGGTTTATCACATGATCTATATACATCTAGACAATTATACTGCAATGAGTCTGGAATTATACTAGGTTTTCCACCTTAGGATAACTCAGCAAAATTCTTTGCATTTGCAAATCTGAAAGGACATGAAACTAAAATCTAGGTTCAAGCTCTTCAAAGCAACCGTGGGTTTAGACATTACAAAAATCTGCAGAGGTCAGTAAAATAGAAAGCTACTGATGCCTTCTAAAAATGGACAGATACCTTTCTGCTCTGTTAAGCATTAAAGAATTTATGAGTTGTATTAAAGTATCTTCTAGTGAACTTCAGTACTATTTTGCACAAAATTTCATGGGTGAGGATGTGTGGGGTAGACTCCAGCT
>VWZG01003886.1:43026-67513 GCA_013396735.1 Grallaria varia | reverse complement strand
AATTATTTAAAATTCAGTTTGAGGAAATAATCCCACATAGACATCCTGCAGTTATGGCTTTTTAATCCAGTAGGTGTAAAAGTGAAATCCTTACATTATTATGGGAGAACTATTTTAGGTAATTAGGGCAGAGCCTGTGTAAGATGTTCTAAACATAAAACATTCAGGATAAAGAACCAAACTGTGACCAAATAGGATGGTATAAACTTTGCAGAGTACAAGATGATTTTGAGTGCTGAAGTACATTAGTTTGGGGAACTTTTACATTATGATACATGTGATTTTTTTTAACACTAATAGACCAACATTTGTAGTCTCCAGTTTTTACTTTTTCTGCATCCTTATCAATGATTATAAACACCATAAGCAATAATCCTCTGCGCTAATTGTGGAGGCACCTCTGAATCTTGCTTTGCTCTTCAAATCCATCTAGAATCTAAACTTTGCTGTGGGTTATTGGTAAGATTTTGAGCTATGTTCACTGTATACATCTAAAAATTGCAAGGATTCAATCCCACTCCTAAGCCGTTTTCCTTGTACTTGGGTATGGGGTTCAGCTCCCAAATTGTAGATTGTAGATTCTGATTGCAGGTAATTGAATTTAGTTGTCTCAGTGCACAATTTTACATATATTTAGGTATTTGTATTATCATTTCAGTCAAAGATGATCTAGTGATAACTAGGCAGTTTAGAAAGCAATTCAGTTTATTAGAAAATAGTTCCTTTTTTTCATCTGATGTATTCTATTGTTCATTATTTAAAACCCACGCAGTTGTATAAATTTTGGTATCAAAATATAGTTATACAGTACTACAATACATTGTAGTACTAAGAAGTAGCTGCTTATTTCATCTGTCTATGTAGAAAAATATTAGGTGTTTTATACAGAAAAAAAAAAAAGTATGTGAAAGATAGGGGACCAATTTAGGCTGATTTCCCTCCACCTGAAGACTTCATACTGCAGGACTGTGGGATAGCTGTCCACAATGCAGTAACATAAAAATTTATTGAGGGTACTAGAGAAGGATGAAAATGGTATTGGCATGGTAAAAATTAACTTGCACATATTGCAATTAATTGCATTTAATAGATCAAAAGTGACATTTATAATGTAGTTAGAAGTTGGTAGAAGAAGAAAAAAATATCAGTGAAGACTGTAGAAGGTTACCCTGGTCTAGAATTGCTGATTATTTGCTTTTGAGATCCTAGATCCTATTAAGACTGCATGCACTCAGCACATTGTGAAAAAGAGAACTTGGGTAACTCACTACACAGGCAGAGTTCAAAAGGAAAAGAGTACCTGTACTATCAGTAGTTAGATTAGGTTGTTGTATTGATTTTGACTTTTTTTTTTTGAGTAAGGCAGTGGCAAGCTGACCACATCTTGAAGTATTCTGAGAACATATTCAGGGACCTCAGCAGTCATCAAGGTTTATGAGCAAAAAGATGCAATTTAGGGATAACCAACACACAAATAGATATAAAACAGTTTAGTGATGGGAGAAAGGTCAGTAAACAGAGGACAATTGTTGCCCAGCACTAGAAAGAAGTATACAAGCTTCTCTGATACCACTGTACCAGATAATCAGGCCCATCTTTTCATATAATGAGTACTTCAGGAATTCAAGGATAGGAGTGTGTACACATCTCTGATTACCTGATCATTCCTACTAGGAAAATTTCAAAGTGATAGAAGTTTGATTTTGCTAGTGTAAAAATTCTCAGTGCTGATATTGAATAAACAGTATTCATTTTTCCTAAAAATACTTTGTTTGACATGAGAAACATTTTCTTAAATATTTTTTGAAAGAATTTTGTTCTTCCAAACCATAGATTTAAACACTGTTAGTGTAGTTATATTACCTATTACAACTTGCTGATTCTTGCATATATTTTGCTTCATAACTAATTTAAACTACATGCAACACTCAAACTGAAACCTATTCGGTCATATTTAAGGCTGAGAATGCATACTGCTGACAAAAGTTCTAGGTCCTTACAAGCACTTTCACAGACAGTTGGTTCGTAAAATATTTTATAACTGATCACCAAATATACAAAACATTTTAAGCACTTAAAAAGTCAGAAGGACCAATCATTCTCACGTATTTTTAATGTATTATTTCTTCTTTACTTATCATAATTAATTAGTTTTGCATAAATTTACATTGATTTTTCTGGACTCAGAGGAGAAGTAAGGTACTTCTTGTCGTAAGGTCACCATGAGATATTGAAGCTCATGAAGTGAGAAATTTTTTTTTTTTTATAATCCATCTCTGTTTCAAAGTTTATGAAGTCTCTAGTTCATTGATTATTGAAGTAGAGACAAATTAGTAGATGTCAATAGCTGAATAGTGTAGAAATATTTGTATGAACACAAATAGTCTTGGGCTTTCAATGATATGTTTAGTTAACTGAACAGTAGAGTCATAGAATGGTTTGGGTTGGAAGGGACCTTAAGGATGATCTATTTCCATCTAGTAGAAAATTTACTACATGAAAATGAAAAGAATCACTGCAAAATGAACCTTTGTCCTATAGAACTTGCTACAAAGACACAAGAATTGTAACTTTCTGCCTTCTAGGTTATTTTTTTTCTGTCAGGCATCTTGAACAGAATCTTTATTAGTAGTTTTAATTATTTATGCTGATCTTTATACAGACTTGTTCAGACAGTGTAAAAGCAAACCTTTCTCTCAGAAATGGGTAGAATCAGAATGGTTTGTATTGGAAGGGACCTTAAAGATTGTCTAGTTCCAACCCCCTTGCTATGTATAGGGACGCCTTTCACTAGACCATGTTCCTCATTGCTCCATCCAGCCTGGCCTTGAACACTTTCAGGATGGAACATTCACAATTTCTCTTGGCAACCTATTCCAGTGTGTCACCATCCTCACCGTAAATAATTTCTTCCCAATACGTAATCTAAATTTACTCTCTTTTACTTTCAATCCATTCCCTCTTGTCCTGTAACTACAATCCCCTCTAAAAGGTTTTTCTCCATCTTTCTTGTAGGCCATTGTCAGGGCACTGCAATAGTTCAGGTTTATGGAAAAGTTAAGCAAAGCACAAGGTTCCAGTCTCTTTGCAACAATATTGCAAAATTAACATAGTAATGATAATATATGCAAATACATATATGCACACATAGAGAGTGTGACATCTCCTCAAATTGAACTGAAGCTGACTACATAGAAAAGGAACTTTACGTAATGAGGATTATTCTATCACCAAGGCCAGGGTTTGAAAGGATTCAGAAAGTAATTTGTCACCAATGAGAACCTCTATAGGATTAAAAATAAAACCTAGTAATTTAGACAGAACACAAACTTACATGTCTCAGGTCTCTTGTAAGAGAGTTAAGAGACACTGCTAGGAACAAAGAATGGAAGAATTTCCCGGTTCTTTGCTCAAGAATTTGCATAAAGAAGTAACGGGCACTGGAGAAGTTCATACTAGAAGGGATGCTGAAGAAGTGGAAATTTAAATCTTCTGCTGTGCTCCTGGTTTTAGTTTCAAACTCAAGTCCCATCTCAGCAATGATAAGCAAATCCTCGTATAAGACTTGCGGATCTGTTAATAGTCTAGGGTGTTGTGCTCCCTTGAGACTCAAATATACCATAAGATGAAGGGAACATGAATGACATCTTCTATGTGAGTACTAACATTTATTTGATATCAGAGAACAAAAGCTTCCTTGATGAGAGAACCTCAGTCAACTCCGGCCTCATAAAAAGGATAAAATGGGAATAAAAATAGTTTGAAGGATAGAGTCATGTTAGTGACTTTGATTCTTGCAAGCACAAACAGAGCTTCACAGCACTGTAAAGACAAAAAAAATCCAGAACCCACTCCCCCACCCCAGCAGATCTAATACCTAAAGCATATCTTGCAAGACCCTGTCACAAACTAAAATGAGACCTGGAATATCAAGTTTAGAAAACAAGAAGGTGACTTTTGTAGTTCGAATCTAACGCCTTATTGTCAGCAGGCATGAGTCACATACATTGTTGATTTATTTATAACAACCACTTTGTGCAGAAATGTAAATCATGAGTATAAAAAAACCAAAACAACAAACAAAAAACCCCACCCAAGCAAAAGAAATAAAAATTCATTACTAAAATAAAATAAGAAAAAAAACCAGAGAGGGAGGGAATACAGCGACCACAGCAAACAGTTAATAATGTAGCTCTGGGGGGCCTTCGGGCACTAACTGTTCACATATCAATGACTGTTGACAAAGTATGACATAGTAGAAACAGTACTACTTTTTCAAACATTGTTGATCAGTGACATCAAAACACTACGATCAGTGACATACGGAGAAGCTCATTCCTAATGCATAAATGGGAAACAAAAAGTGACAATAGGGATATAAGCTTTCAAAGCTGGCTGAAGAAACAAAATCTCAAAATTTGGAAGTCTTGTGAAAAGATTGAAATATGAAAGCATTAAAAATTGTAGACATTATCTGAATGATAGTGGAAGGACAATAAAAGTAGCAGGACTAGGGTTTTGAAATTTGCAATAGAGATCTTTATTTCAACTAGTTTTTCTGCTCTGATGAGCAGAATTCCTTTAAGATTTGAGCTCACATTCTCTGAGGGTACAAATTCCAATTTTCGCTTATAACAAAAAAATAAGGTTCTGAGGTAAGTGTATGAAGAGAGACTTAGAGACATAATGACTTAAGATATTAGAAGGTAGGATATAAGGCATTCCAAATTTTTTATATCCGTTAAAGGGATTTGCTACTGTCTGTAAATATTTCTCATTGGATGGCTATTTCCTTCACTGTTTCAGAGTCGAATTCTTCTTTATAGATGTTTTCATCATAAAAAACTCACACACTTGTTTTTGGCAGTGCTCTCAGAGGGAGCATAGCTCTCCCTTCTGTAAATATGTTTCCTTTAGGCAGCGCTAAGAGCTATGATCAATGTTGAAATTGCAATGTCACTGCTACTGTTTTGTCTTTAGGATATAGTGAAGATTACCACCTTTGGGATGTTGGTGAAAGTTTAACTTGTACCTGAGGGCAGATATAAGCCATCTGAGGAGAGACTCACTTTGCATGACCATCCGTTCAGCAATTTCTAAGAAATTATGATTCATTCAGTTCCTCCTAGTTTGAGATATATATACTGAAAATGTTGATGTTTGGTAGTGCCTTGGTGTTGCGGACTGAAGGGGGTAGGGAAGGTCCGAAGCACTGCACAAAGGGGTCCGACAAGGTCGGAAGGTCATGACGCAATGCTCAGTTTAATGGAGGCGCACAGGGGTTTTACAAGCTCTGGTGGCGGGTGTACCAGAAGATGGGATGGGGCATGAGACAGACAACCGGGGAAACGAATCGGGATAGGGATACAGGCAAAAGGGGGAGGGACTGGGGAAGGAAAGGGCGAATGGTGGCTGTCTCCTCTCTGCAGCTTCTTCAGCCAATCAGAGAGGGAAGCAGGGGAGCAGGTATCCCTGGGCATGCCCGGGAAATACAAATCTCGGGGAAGCATGCAATGTATATATTTATAAACACACGATAAAGGTAAAGTCTGCATAATAAAGTCCTTTCATTCACTGCATATATTCTTCCATTCCTGAAATCATTCCCATTCTGATTCTTGGTCCTCCCCACCTTGGTGTTCTGAAGTGCTCACTGTGTTTAATGAAGTATCAGGCGCAGGCTTATTTGGAGACAAATTCTGAAGGTACTGCAATTCTTTATGCCAAAAAAGTGCCCAGCAGTATTATCCTGCCACAAAGTAAATATTTATTAGCTGGCAGAAAATAGAGGGAAAGGAATGTTAAATCTAAAAATAAATGAAAATTATTCTTAACTTGATCCTAAAGTGTGGTCCAACAGAGATTCTTAGATCAATTGATATCATTTGCAGCCTGTCCTTTTGCTACTCCAAAAGTTTTGAGGTCAAGTTCTCTTCTCAGCATATTTTCAAAATGCACTAAGGATGATGTTCCAGCTGCAATAGCAATTATACTTGGGGCATCTTCAGAGTCAAAATTGTATATAATTGCCTTTTGTAAAATTGAACACTAACATACAAGTCTTGGATCCAATATCTGCTTAGAGATGATGGTGTATTTCTTAGAAATCAGAACCTGGACTACTCATTGAATCACAGGATCACAGAATGGAGGAGGCAAGAAGGAACACATGAAGGTCATCTAGTTAACCTATTTTAACTCTAGTCAGAGTAAGGTCAACCAGAGCAGCTTCCTCAGGGTCCTGTCTTGGGTTTTGAATATCTCTAGGAATGGAGATAGCCTTGGTAGGCTCTCTGGGCAACTTGTTGGAATGTTTGATTGATCCTGCATTAAAAGGTGGTTTGTTTTTTTCTTGTGTTTCAGTATGTGCACGTTGCCTCTTCTCCTGTCACTGGATATTACTCTGAGGAGTGTGGACTGGTTTTCTTTACTCCCTGCCATCTGATATTTGTGCACACGGATAAGATCTCCAGTGACCATTTTCTGTTCCACGCTGAACAATCCCAGATCCTGGGTCAGATGTTCTGGTTCCTCAATAATCTCTGTTGCCCTTTGCTGGACTTGTGTCAGCATGTCCATATCTCTCTTGTACTAGTGAGCCTAGAAGGGGGCACAGTGTTTCACAGGTTTCACCAGGGCTGAGTGGAGAGGAAGGATCATCTTTCTCAGACTGCTGGTGATGCTCTTCCTAGGGAAGCTCCGGATGCAATTGGCTTTCTTTGCTGCAAGGGCACATTGGTCAGTCATGGTCAATTTCATGTATTTCAGGACACCCAGGTCCTTTCCTGGGAAACATCTTTTCACCTTTTTTTCCCTCAACATGTATTAGTGAATGGAACTATTCCTCCCCAGAAGAAGGACTTTTTGGCCTTTGTTGGACTTCATGAAATTCCTTTCAGCCAGCTTGCCCAGGTCCCTCTCTCTGAATAACAACACAGCTGTCTGGTGTGTTAGCTACTCCTCCCACTTTTGTATTGCCTGCAAAATTGCCATGGGTGTGCTCTGTCTCATCATCCTCATAATTAATAAAATTCTTAATATCAACCCAGGATTGACCCCTGGGGTACATCACTAGTGACTGGCTTCCAGCTGGACTTCACACCTCTGATCACAACCCTTTGGGCCCAGAAATTCTGACCTCACCTTCTGTGTATATAGCCCTTCCTTTGCCAGGTTGTCTGTTAGACTATTATGAGAAAGGGTCAAGAGCCTAACTAAAGCCAAGATAAACAACATCCAGTGTTCTCCCCTCATGCATCAAACCATTCGTCTTATCATAAGAAGACTATCAAGTTGGTCAGACATTATTTTGACTTTGTGAATCCATGCTGACTACTCCCAATTATCTTCTTAACCTTCATGTGTCTGAAAACAGTTTCCAGGATTATTTTCCCTGTCTCTTTCTCAGAAAACAGTGTGATGCTGACTGGCCTGTCATATCCTAGATTTTTGCTCATGCATTTCTTGAAGATAGATGTGACATTTGCTTTTCTCCTGTCCTTAGGATCATCTTCCAATTGCCATAACCTTTAAAAGATAATCAAGACTGACCTTGTAATGACGTCAAACAGCTCCCTCAGCACTCATGAGTGCAGCCCATCAGATCCCATTGACTTGTGAAAGTTCATTTTTTTCAAATGCTCCCTTACCTCTTTCCCAAAGGTCTTTTTATTTGCTCTAGACTTTTTTACAGGCCTCATGGGCCTAAGAACATCAAACTCTAATACTACCACAAAAGACTGAGGTAAAGAGATAATTAAAATGTAGGGGGCTTATACTAGGTTCCTTACTCAATTCAGTAGCGGGATCACATTTTTCCTAGTCTTCCTTTTGCTAGTCATAAATGTGTAGAAGGCCTTCCTGTTGCCCTTTAGTAGGTTCAACTTCAAGGGGGCTAGGGCTTTTCCAGCTTCATCCCTCTTTGTCCCATACTTGGACAGTGTCTCTACATTCCTCCTGGTGTACCTGTCTCTGCTTCCAACTCTTTTCTTTATCTTTTTATACTTGTCTTTTTTCAGGAGCTCTGCTTGTCCACACAGACTTGTGCGCCTTTGTTTGACTTCCTGTTCATTGAGATGGACTGATGGACTGTTCTTGAGTTTGATTCCAAAAAACCTCGGCGTGAAAGAAACTGCTGAGAGAATTTTGTATCTTTTAGCAGCAAGGTATTTATTGACAACGCTGGAGGCAAGCCAGTTCGCACTGGACAAACTTGCCTAAAGGCATCTGTGAAAGCAAAGTGATTTATACAGTTTACACACATGATTACATCATCTTAACATGCATATTCAAACAATTACAACATCTAATCATCATATTCATAACAGGTGGAGTTAAGGCGGGGCCTGGGGTGGAATCTTCTGTCATCATCTTTTGGCAAGTCTTTTTGGGGCTATATCCGGTGGGAGGTCTGGCCTTTGGCCTCATCTTGAGGGGTTTTGGCCCTTCTTCTTCGCCATGACCCTTCTACTTTCCATTGTTAGTGACCTGCTAACTGAAGCTTGCAAAAACCCTTGGCTCTAGGCCCTTTTTGCCTATTGAAATGTCTACCTAGTCTTGATTAACAACCTACTACCATTCTTTTAGCTTTTAGATTTCTTTGGTCCAGTACACAGAACAGAATGAGTTGTTTTAATCTTTGGGCAGCACAGGTAGACTAGAACAAGGTACCTCAGTTAACTCTTTTCAAACCTTAGTCTCATTTCAATTTTAATGGAGCTAATACTTGAAAATTAATTCTCCTGAGTGTCTCTTTTCCTGTGAGATTCTTCCAGGCTGATTCTTGAGAAGGTCAGATTTTGTCCTTATGAGGTTCAGGTCCGTGATCCTGCTCTTTGCTCTACTCCTCACCCGAATTCTACCATGCCATGACGGTTGACACAAAACTGCTCAATGCTGTGGGGACAAGCATGTTCTTTTAAGGATATTTGAAAAAATGATAACTGGCTATGAGTGTTATTGTCATA
Organism: Grallaria varia; assembly: GCA_013396735.1. Classification (NCBI taxonomy): domain Eukaryota; kingdom Metazoa; phylum Chordata; class Aves; order Passeriformes; family Formicariidae; genus Grallaria; species Grallaria varia. Next base: position 58,547 of record VWZG01003886.1, on the reverse strand, counting down.
GAAGGATTTTAACCATTGCCACTGCTTATCATTGTGCAGAATTTCTAACCAATAGCATAACTTTGCTATTCCCTACACTTTCCATTGCTCAGACTTCTCAGTCTTTTTCAGACCCTCTGCATATTGAGTCATACTCTTAATAATACAATGATCATAATCTAGACTCTGACTTTAAAAAGCACATGAATCACTCAACCCTCACAGGAAGCAGAAGAGCAGAGGTAGTATAAAGTTACCCTAGCCAACAGTGAGGGTTGTCCCCTTTCCCCCTCCATCATGTTTTGTAGGCTTCCTCTTTACCACATAGGAAAGGATGAAGTGTTCAGCAGTCTGCCTGCGGTGGGATTAGCTTCAAAAACCTTTTGGATTAGCAGATGTATTTATACCTCTCAGTTTGGGAGTTTGGTCTTTAAAATTTACATGAATTAGTGGATTCTGAACAGGCTGCCAGACAATCAATATACATGACTTTTGACTGCAAGAGCTAGCAAGCTGCAGGTGGTAATGGCTGCACAGTGATCTTTATCTCTTCCAGTGCATTGCTATGATCTGCTCCTACCTACCTCTTGCTCTCTGTTTGACCCAATGGTGCTGCTCCCAGAATACATTAGGCCTTAGCATGCACTGTGTGTTCATCATGTCTAAGAGCTGAGTGAACAGTCAAAAGAGGCATTACTGACCACCAGGCAATCATAGGTTTTGCCATACGAAATATCTCATGTGCTGTTACACTTCCCTGATCTATAGCAGGTGTCACCATATCCCGGCACCACTGTGTACCAGGTGGCAGGAGTAAGGGGTACCAGTCAGGTCACTGTAGCCTTCAGATTCCTGAAAAGTGCTTCCTTGTTTGTATAAGGTCCTGCAGATTTTATCTCTTCTTACTTCTCTATACTATGAACTTATCATCAATGTCTTCCAGAAATTTTCTGGTGCTTGTGCTTTCCTGTGCTGCCCCTACTGGAATCATAGAATCAAAGAATCATTAGAGGTGGAAGGGACCTTAAAAATCATCTAGTTCCAAGCCCCCTGCCATTCGCTAGATGAGATTGCTTAGGGCCCAATCCAACCTGGCCTTGAACACTCCAGAGATGAATCAACCACAAATTCTCTGGGCAACTTCTTTTAGTGCTTCACTGTCCTCTGAGCAAAGAATTTCTTCTTGATATCTAATTTAAACCTACTCTCAGTTTAAATCCATTTCTCCTTGTCCTATCATGAAATGTCCTTGGAAATAATCTTTCTCCATCTTTTATATAGGATCCCTTCAAATTCTAGAAGACTGCAATTAGGACAACACAAAGCCCTCTCTTCTACATGCTGAATAACCTCAACTCTCTGGCTGTCTTTGTAGGACACGTGCTCTATCACTTTTATCATCTGGACTCACTTTAACAGGTCCACATCTTTCTTGTGTTGTTACTCCCTCCTCTACTCCGTCCTCTGAGAATCACCTCTCTTAACCCACCAGCCTCACCTCTTCTGATGCACCCCAGGATACAGTTGGCCTCCTGGGCTGCAAGCTCTCAGTGTCGAACTGTTAACCTCCCTTCCTGGTATTTCTTCAAGTCTCTCCTTACTTATTTGTATGTCAGGAGCCATCTGACTTTGTTCCATGTCTTTGTGATTCCTTGTATATGTAAGGCTTATTTAGTACTGAAAAAATCAATGCTCCATAAATACTTTATAAACTTCTGGTTTATCCATGAGCTTTCCCCTCTTATGAGACTGTTGTTTTCTTTTCCAACTGATGCTCCTTGCTCACAGAGTTTCTCTTTTTGCACAACTCTAGTTCCGAATTTTGTGCTCTAATCTTGTAATTCTAATGGTTTCAGTCTCTTTTTTTTTCAGTGTCCTGAAGTTAAGATAAAGTACAAATTCCACTTGAGATGTTTCTGTGTCAATGAAGATGAAGTTGAAAGAATACAGTTTTTCTACCTGGAAGACTCATAACAAATGCCCTTAAACTGATGCATAGTTTTGTCTTTCTGCATAGTGTAAAGAATAAATAATACAATGTGTCTGAAGCTGTATCCTCTAAGAACTGTGTTGCTTCTAAGAAATTAATTTGAGGTTCAGAGGTCAGACAGTGCAAACCATAATGAATATGATATTAAAGAATAAGTTCATAAAACAGGTTAATAAATGTGAAACACTTATTTTGGCCTCAGGTTAGTTTTTTTCAGTAACAAATCATCAGATGATATATTTCCCTTCAAATAAAGTCAAAGCACTTAAGATTTGTTTTGCTGTAGTTGGTATTTCTAAGCAGCCCAGTCAAAACTGCTTATTTTATTCAAGGTTTTTCTTTAAATATCACACTTATATACACGTATTTTTAAATATATGTACAATAAATTAGATACGTTACATTTTAAAAGCCTTAATATTCATATAAAATTATAAAACATTTAGTCATCTGCCTTAAAATCAGTTAAAACTAACAACCTTAGCTTTGTTCCATAGCAAAAATGGTGAAATGTCATAAATTACAGATATTTCTTATTAGATATTAAATTATTTTAGAGGAATCATAATACATAATTACATAACCTGGTAATGCAAATTAATACTGTAAACTACAGTATGAATCCATGGAATAAGTTACATCTAAATAACATTAAATAATTATTGCTATTAAAGAAACATTAAAGAAATTGTCCAGAAACTTCATTTGTTAGTAGTTTCCAGAAAACCCACAATATTTTAGAGGTCAACTAGACAAGCTAAAACTTTTTTTTTCTTGTCTCCTCTGGATGGTAGATGATCATATTTCTTCCTTTCAAACATACAAGTTCATTGGTCACTTAATTTTCTCCTTCTGCATATGTCCAAAATTTCTGTGTGAACAGTCAAGGATCTATCTGTTAGCCTAAAACTCAGTTTCACTTATAAACTAAGATAAATATATGCACTTTCTAGGAGGACCTGAATGTAAAGGTAACCTGGCAGAATGCCTAATAAAGTGTAATAGGATTGAGTCTTTCATGAAAGGTACTTGTAGATGCAATATGTAAGAAATGTGTAACAAACAGTCCCAGGAAGACCTTTTCAGTTTCCAAAAGTTATACTGTCAGTGGGCCTGAAGGCTGAACTGGAATTAGATTTTCCCTGCCTCCAAATCTTCCAGCTATGCAGTGACAAATTTCATAGGTCTATGATGGCAATATGCAAGCCATGGTCTCATTTAACAGCATACTTAGTCTACTCTGCTTAGAAAGGGCAACTATGCATTGCAGGCACAATATGTGCTTTATATTATACAGTCACTCTATGAAAAACAGAACTAAACCTGATTCACAGGTCTATGATTCAGCTCTTAGGCAGCAGAGCATTTCTTCAGTGAGGGATGATAAAATGAAAGGTAAATTACGTATTTCCTTCATGCATTGTTTTGTGCCACTGGAAAAAATACTCTGGTGTTATTACATATTTCAGAAAAATATGGTTAATTTTGCATAATAATTGTCACTTGTATAATTGTCCAGAAAGATGGGCCAAAGCACCTTTATAGTACATTATTCTGAAGAGAGATGTGCACAAGTTTGGAAAGGATGTGTGTGGGGAGGACTTTTCTTATGCCAGGAAATTTTTCCTAGGACTTAAAATGAGCTTTAGAAATGTCATTTTCAGAACATGACTGGAAATGAGATTGCAATGCCAGATATCACTAAGCATAAAAGCATATTATATAACTTTTATAGCTCTCTTTTGTGCAGTGCCTTTCTATGCTGATTAACTGGAAAATTCTATTATTGTCATTTTGTTGCCCAGAGTGCAGTGTGATGTTATTTAACAAGATGTATAACCTTCCTGACTGCCTATTCTGGCCAGCACTGTTAAATGGGGTGTACATACATCATCATGACCATGGCAATGTTTTTTGATGATCTAGTTATGGTTTCTAAGATACTTAATTACAAGATGTGTTGAAATTATTAAAAAAAAAAAGTCACTAGACAAGGAAGAGAAATGTATTTAATACTAGTTTCATAACCTCGCTTTCCGTATCTTTATCATACATTTATTGAGTCAGGAAAGAGAAGAATAGTTTTCAAAATGGTTTGGGAATTAGAAACAGAGAAGCCAATCACCAGCTATAATATTCTTAATTTAAATTTTGGGGAAAAGTCACAGAATTAGAATCACAGAATGCTTGGTGTTGAAAGGAACATCTGGAGATCACCTAGTCCATGTTGCACAAGATCATGTCCAAATGGGTTTGGAGTAACTTCAGAGAAAGAGACTCCATAACCCCTCTGGAGAGCCTGTTGCAGTGCTCTGTCACCCTCACAGTAAAAAAGGTTTTCTTCATATTCAGTGCGAACTTCCTGTGATCCAGTTGTGTTTTTTGCCCATTGTCCTGTTGCTGGACACCACTGAAAAGAGTCTGCTTCCATCTTCTTGACACATGCCCTTATGATATTTGTATGCATTGATTAATGTCCCCTCTCAGTCTTCTCTTCTTGAGGTTAAACAGGCCCCAGCTCCCCCAGCCTTTCGTCGTAAGAGAGATGCTCCAGTTCCCTAAGCATCTTTGGAGCCCTCTTAAGTAGTTCCTTGCCTGTCTGGAACTTCGGAGTCCGGAACTGGACACAGCACTCCAGGTTTGTCCTATCTAGGACTGAATAGAGTGGCAGGATCATCTCCTTTGAACTTCTGGCCACACTTTTTCTATTGCACCCCAGGATACCATTGGCTTTCATGGTCATGGGGGAACACTGCTGGCTCATCAACAGCTTGTTGTCCACCAGGACCCCCAGGTCCTTCTCTGCAGAACTAATTTCCAGCAGGTTGGCCCCCAGCCTGTAGTGGTGCATGGGATTATCTTTCCCCAGATGTAGGACCCTGCATTTGTCCTTGTTGAATTTCAGGCTGTTCTTCTCTGCCCATCTCTCCAGCCTGTCAGGGTCCCTCTGAGGGGCTGTACAGCACTCTGTGGTATCAGCCAATCCTTCCAGCTTTGTGTTGTCAGTGAACTCACTGAGGAGGCATCTGCCGCTTCATGTAAGTAACTGATGAATAGGTTATACAATACTAGACTGAATATTGAACCTTGGGGGACACCACAATTGACAGGCTTCCAGCTAGACTGTGCCACCTATCACAACCCTCTGAACTCTGCCATTCTACCAGTTCTCAATCCACCTCACTGTTCACACATCTAACTCACACGGCCTGAGCTTGGTATGAGGATGTTATAGGAGACAGTGTCAAAAGCCTTGCTGAAGTCCAGATAGACATCCACAACCCCTTATCTACCCAGCCAGTCATACCAGCAAATAAGGCTTTCAGATTGGTCAAGAATGATTTCGCCTTGGTAAATCTGTGTTGACTACTCCCGATAACATCTTTTTCCTCCACACGCTTAGTGATGACATACAGGATAAAACATTCCATCACCTTCCCAGGGACAGAGGTGAGGCTGACTGTCCTATAGATTCCTGTGTCTTCCCTCTTGACCTTTTTGAAGGCTGGAGTGACATTGACTTTCTTCCAGTACTCAGGAACCCCCTCCTGTTCTCTGTGACCTTTTCAAAATGTTGGAGACAGGCTTAGCAATTACACCTGCCAGGACCCTCAGAACTTGTAGGTGCATTCCATGGATTTGTGAGTATCAAGTTTGCCTATGACATCTCTAACATGATCCTCCTTGACTGATGAAAAGCCTTTTTTTCTTGATACTTTTGCTTTCATCTCCGGGATCTGTGATTCATGAGACCTGGCCTTAACAGTAAAGACTGAAGCAAAGAAGGCATTCAGTAACTCTGCCTTCTCTGTATTCTCCATCACCAGCACACCCACCCCATTCAACAGTGGGCCCACATTTTCCCTAGTCTTTCTTTTGCTACTGGTGTACTTGAAGAAGCCCTTCTTGTTGTTCTTGATATCTCTTGCTTGATTTAATTCCAAGTGGATCTCTAGCCTTCCTTGTAGTATTCTTGCATATTCTGACAACATTCCTGTTTCTCCCAAGTGATCTTTCCCTTATTTCATATTCTGTAAACTTGCTTGTTCTGTTTCAGTTTTGCCAGAAACTCCTTATTGATCCATTCAGGTGTCCCATCCTCTTTGCTTGATTTCTTACTCATAGAGATACACCAATATTCAGCCTGGTGGAAGTGATACTTGAATTCTAATCAAGTCTCTTGGACACCCTGACCTTCTACAGCCCTAACCCATGGAACACCTTGAAGTAGGTCCTCGAAGAGGCCAAAGTTTGCCCTCCTGAAGACCACGGCTATAATCTTATTTATTGCCCTACTTCGTTAATACATGATCCTGAACTCCAGTATCTCATGGTCACTGAAGCCAAGGTTGTCCCTAATCTTTACATGCCCAACTAGTCCTTCTTTGTTTGCTAGTACAACACATCTCTCCTAAATGAGTCCTCCATTAATTGTGTCAAAAAAATTATCGTCAGTGCTCTGGAGGAAACTCCAGGCTTGTGTGTTTTCTTTTCAACAGATCCCAGGGTTTTTAAAGTTCTGTGTCTGTGAGTGTGAGGCTGTTTCCAGATGTCTTTAGGCAGCCTCATCAATTTCCTCTTCCTGATCAGGTGGTCTCTAATAAACACCCACAACAGTGTCACCCATTTTAGCTTGCCCTTTAATTCTTACCCATAATTTTTTACTTGTTCTTCATCCGTGTTTTATGTCTTCTACTTACTGCTCTATTGCTCATTTGTAAAAACAAACATTTGCCATGAAGACATAACTGCCAATTTAGACTAAGACAAATGAGATAATGAGGCCACTGGAAGCTCTGAGTTGACAGATACAGCTGAGTGCCCAGATCCAAGTAGAAAGCTTTCTTTTCCTGACAGAAGGTCTATATGCTAATACTAACTAATTTGCCAACCTTGGCCCTATGGACTTTGACAACAGGAGAGCATCTATTTTGTTATAGATGTGACATTAATTTGGATGTCAACTAAAGCTGGAAGAAGTAATCTATGCAATCTTCTATCTGAGAAGGTAGTCACCAAAATTGTAAAACCTTGCCAGTGTAAATAAATACAAAAATACCTAAGTGTGAAGGACAGATTATTTAAATGGAAATGATGGCGAACAAATGACAAAGTCTACAATAAAGAATGAAATAACTAAAGCCACTATAGCACCTTCTTCTAGCTTTTTGGTTGAATATCATTCCCTTGGCCTTAAAGAAGGAAACAAAAGGCTTCCCCAAATTCCAGACCCAACACAGAAGACTAGTTTGACCTGATACTCACTTGAAGAACTGTGCATAGAGAAAACATTTCAGAGTATGTTGAAACACATTGTTTAATTAATTTCTCGCACTATTATTTTGAGGGAGTTTTTTCATAAAGAAATTATTTTTCTCTTCCCCTGAGACCCTCCTCAAGCTTCATAAAGAAAATAAGTGACAGTGAGTTAGTGTTGTAGTTTAGGAATGGTATTCTTCAATTTAGTATTCCCACAGAAACCACTCCAAACCATGTGCTGCTCACTCACTTCCCTCTGCCCTTCCACCTCTCCTGCAGTAGGCTGGAGAGGAGAATTGGAGGAACAAAAAATAAAGATCATGGGTTGAGATAAGAACAATTTACTGGAAAGAGCATTGAGATAAGAAAGTGAACAGTAACAGCAACAATATTAATGACAGAGGGTACAAGAAAGAAAATGTTATTGCTCAACCCCTGTGGAAACACCTGACAAAACTGAACTCCTCCTTCTGCCAAGCTTCCTCAACCCAGAAGTGAGCCCTTCCCTTTGTTCCCAGATAATGATGTGAGGTGGTATAGAGCGACCTCTGGGTCCTAGATATGCCCCTTCCTGGCTATTGCAAAATTCAACCCTGTTCTGGCTGGAACCAGGACTGTCAGGAATATTGTTAGGAATTCTGGTTAGGAATATTGTTTTATTTGTTTCTATTTATTTAAATTATTCTTAATAAACATTTTAATAGCAAAACCTGCACTTATAAGTTCATTCAGACACAAGAATGAGAACATTGATGAGAAATGTACTTTGTAAGTATCTGCTACATTAAATAACAACCCCACTCCCCTCCCAGTGAATTTAAAAGTTTTGGGGGTGCTGTTTGAAAGTTGACTGAACATGAACCAGTAGTGCCTAGGTGGTCAAAAAGACCAGAGGCATCCTGGCCTGTATCAGCAGTAGCATGGTCAGCAGGACTAGGGAAGTTATTGTCCCCCCACAGTCAGATGAGGCTGCACCTTGAACATTGTGTTCAATTTTGGATCTCTTGCTACAAGAAAGACGTTCAGGTGCTGTAGAGTTTCCAGAGAAGGGCAATAAAACTGGTAAAGGTTCTGGAGCACAAGTTTGATGAGGAGCATCTGAGGAAGCTGTGATTGTTTAGCCCGGAGAAAAAGAGGTGACCTTATCGCTCCCTACAGCTACCTGAAAGTTGCAGTGAGGTAGATGTCAGTGTCTTCTCCCAGGTAAGAAGTCACAGGATGAGAGGAAATGGCCTCCAGTTATGTCAGGATTTCAGGAACATTTTTATCAGGAAAGGATTGTAAAGCATTGGACTAGGAGACGCCCAGGGAAGTGGTAGAGTCACCCTCCCTGAAAGTGTTCAAAAATGTGTGAATATGGCACCTGAGGTCATGGTTTAATGGCAAACATGGTGGTGGTATGAGGTTGATGGTTGGATTTAACGATCCTAAAGGTCTCGTCCAACCTTAGGATTATATCATTCTACTCTTTCAGACTATCAGAAGAAAGCGTGCGTTTGGAGGCATATTATCAACATTTTTCCCCCTCTGTATAATACAACATAGCTGATGTGTAACATTACTTATAACATTCCAAACAAAGCTACATATTGTTCATAATCACAATGGAGCTGCGGTGACGTCAATGGAAGTTGTGTACATTGATTGAGGACACTATATGGCCTTAAACTAAGACAGCTCATGGGAAAAAAAAAAAAGTTCATATAAATTTTCAGACTTCTTTCTGGGAATTATCCACATTCAGATAACTGAAATATCTTGAAATGTAATGTTATTTGCGTACTACTTTTAATGTGGTCATTATAAAACTCTTCTAATGTAGATCTGTAGAATTAATCATTATCTGTAATGAATGCACTTGAAACATACACATGGGTTTACACTGATTTGTTAAATGATCCACTAATAAAATTTTCTTTTATGAAAAACAAACAAACATTATATCAGGTAATTATATTTCTGCCCATCTCCTTAAAGAAAACTTCAATATTTTAGATTTTTTTTGTAGTTTTTCTTAATTTTCTATTGTTTCTCTCTGATTCACTATGTTTTAAAAGTTATGTAAAGTAAATAATGAAAAAAAAAATTGATGCACATCCCAGTGAGCAAAACGAGGACTGTATCCTAAATTTTAAATAACAAAATTCACCAATGCAATGCGGTTTCTGAAGTATTTTCTGTAACATCTTATCTTCTGATATGTTAAAATGATTAATAATATAGAGTGAAAATTAGTATCTCTTACTCAGATTTCTAAATTGGATGAATGCAATATTCCTCTGTAAACCTTTCTATATTTCTGCCCTCTCACTTGACAAACAGGGGAAACTCAGACATTTAGTGTGGAAAAACAGGTACACTAGGTGTCCACAATTTATATGAACATTTGATTTCAACACTAGCCATTACAGGAATAACTGTGAACTCTACCGATTTCTGTTTTGTTGCTGTTGCTGTGGAAGTTGCTAAACCTTTGCAGTCTTAATTGCAATAATAACTTGCAATTGCTATGCACATGTTGTTACCATCATTACAGCTCATATCAGTAGCATTACTGTCAAATACTGGGTATTGAATACTGAGACAAGCATAGGTCAGTTTGAAAACTTCTAGCTACCTTATAAGGACAAAGAAACCTCTCATCACAATATGAAGGACTGAACAGAAAATGCTTATCAACTAGTATTTCATGTTGCATAGTGATTTATCTCAGAAGCTCATGAATGGGATTAATCTGGTGGAGCTGTTACCTAGTAACTTGTGAGCAAGATATAGATAGGTAGATAGATAGATAGATAGATAGATAGATAGATAGATAGATAGATAGATAGATAGATAGATATAGATACGTGTATAAAAATTTGCTAAATCCAGCAGTCAGACCACACAAGATGGGTACATAATATGCCTTTATGTATCAAATATAAAAAATTTTCAGAAAACAATCACACAAATACTTACATGTTTTGAAATTAAATGGATACAATGATTCTTGTAGTGATCAGAAAGGAACACATCATAAATTAAATAATACAACTCATTTGAAAGAGAGGACCATTGATGTCACGTTGTGTTCTTTGGCCTGATAAAGTGTAGCAGATTAGTCAAGAATGACTACCCAGCATAATACAGTGGTATGGGCAGTTTAATGATTTGTAATTCAGCATGATGCTTTGGAAGACACTACACTCCAAATCTGAAAAAATAGATGGAAATCTATCAGGTGAACTATGTGTTTTATATTTCCTGGTCTTGCAATCCTATAAATATTTTTGCAAATCTTACATGTTTCTTGCAATATTTTTGATAATTCTTTTTCTCAGTACAATTATTAAAAAGTAGGCTAGTACTGGGAAAAGTACAGATTACTAGATCATTTCAGGAGCAACAGTTGATTTGATGATAATTTTCCATTTAGTTATGATATAAGTTCTAAGACTTAGGGAGTTTCAATCTATTTAAAATACAGTACATAAATTGTGTACATATTTTAATTTGTAATAGCATGATCTCTTATGTTAGGCATTTTCATAGTTTGAGCAAATTATATCACAATATTCAATGTCAACTTACTCATAATCATATTAAAAAAAGAGATGAGGTTTATCTGGCATTTCTAATTTTTTTTTAGTACCCCATTGACCACCCATAATTATAGACATTATAGTCAAATCTTTAATGAGAAATTAGTCTGATGGGGGTTGTTTTATTGTCTAGTTGTGGGCAGTGCAGTATTATCTTTACTCTTTTTGTCTCCTACAGGAAAAACAAAATAAGAATAAAAAGTCTCAAAATGCTGACACATTTCTTACTTCTACTTTTTAAAGTGCCAAAACCTCTGGATTCCCCAAAATGAATACTGACAAGAGCTTCTGATATTTTCAAACAATCAAATAATGCTTTGTGACAGATATCTGTCTTTCCTCTGTTATTGAAAAAAGTGCAGTGAAGAGAAGACAAAAAGCGTGTTTTACCTTCCCTGTAGCAGTGCTAGTTTGTACAGGGAAGGAACTAAGGAAATAATAATCATGAAATCCTAAGATATTTTGGTCTCAGTGAAAGCAGAGATTAGCGTTCAGTTCATTTGCTTACAGGCTGCTTTTTGTGGCAAAGACTAGTTTAGAAACTAGGAGGTAGTATAAAATTCAGAAACTGTTTTACCAAATTAAGATTATCTGATTTGGGTGATTAGCTGGCAAACAGGTGGCTGTGTTAAGTTTCTGCATTTAGTTGAATAATCATTTGACTGTAAAGTCATCTTCAACCCAGAATGAACTTGGAGAAGCTAAATAAGTATTGTGTGGAAGTGAAAAGAAAAAGGAGCAGAAGAATTCTCTTAAGAGACAAAAGTATAAACAAGTGATATATGACTTAGAAAATGAAGGTGGGAAAGAATCACAGAATCACAGAGTAGCTTGGGTTGGAAGAGACCTTATATATTATCTATTTCTAACCCCTCCGCCATGGGTATGGACACTTTCCACTTAACCTAGTTGCTTGGAGCACCATCTTTCCTGTAGGCTCCCTTGAAGTACTGGAAGGCAGCAAGTAGGTGAGCCTGAAGCCTCCTCTTCTCCAGGCTGAACAATCCCAATTCTCTCAGCCTTTACTCATAGGAGAGGTGCTCCATTACTCTAATCATCTTGGTAACCCTCCTCTGGACGTGTATTAACAGGTCAGTGTCTAAAAGAGTAATAGTTCTTTAAAACAAAAGCAGTGAAAAGGATGTTTGGAGACACTTTTAACTAAGAGAGAGAGAAGAGCAGTGGCTGTTTGTAGAGTGAAGGACAACTGGTGAACATTTTCCCAATTTTCAAGAAGGGTAAGAAGGAGAACCCTGGAAACTATAAGTCTGTCAGTCTCATTTTAGGGCCTGGTAAAGTTATGGAGAAGATAATTCTGGGAAGTATTGAAAAACACCTGAAAGACAACGAAGATATTTGTCACAGCTAGCACAGCTTCATGAGAGGAAAGTCCTGTTTTTCAAACCTGATTTCCTTTTACGACAAGATAACCCACCTAGCGGATCAATGGCAGCCAGATGATGTAATATTTGTGATTTCAATAAATCTTTCAATACTGTCTCTCAGTGGATTCTCCTGGACAAAATGCCCAGCACAGCTGGATAAACACATCATGTAGTGGGTAAACAATTAGCTCACAGGTCAGCACAGAGGGTAACAGCGAATGGGGGAACATCAGACAGGTGACCTGTCACTAGTGGGGTTCCACAGGGCTCCATCTTGGGCCCTGTGCTCTTAAACATCTTCATAAGTGACTTGGATGCAGCACTGGGAGGGATACTAAGCATTTTACAGATGACACAAAACTGGGTGGAGCTGTTGACTCCTTCAAAGGCAAGGAGGGCCTTCAGGGAGACCTGGACAAATTAGAGAGATAGGCCATCACCAACCATATGAAGTTCAACAAGGGGAAGTGCCCAATTCTGCACCTGAAATGGGGCAGCCGTGCTTGTACATACAGATGGGGGAATGAGATTCTGGAAAGCAATGCCATGAAAAGGGACCTGGGTGTTCTGGTCTGTTTCAAGTTGAATCTGAGTCAGCAGTGCCCTGGCAGCCAGGAGGGTCAACTGTGTCCTGGGGGGCATCAGGCAAAGCATCACCAGCCAGCCAAGGGAGGGGATTGTCCCACTCTGCTCTGCAGTGAGGCGGCCTCACCTTCAATATTGTGTGCAGTTTTGGGCACTGCAATATCAGAAAGATATTAAGCTATTACAGAGGGCAAAGGAGGGCAAAAAAGGTTGTGAAGGGCCTTGAGGGGAAGCCGTATGAGGAGTGGCTGAGAGCACGTGGTCTGTTCACCCTGGAGAAGAGGAGGCTGAGGGGAGACCTCATTGCAGTTACAACTTCCTTGTGAGGGGAAGAGGAGGGGCAGCCACGTCCAGAACCCGAGGGAATGGTCTGAAGTTGTGTCAGGGGAGGTTTAGGTTGGATGTTAGAAAAAGGTTCTTCACCCAGAGGGTGCTTGGGCACTGGAACAGACTCCCCAGGGAAGTGGTCACAGCACCAAGCCTAGCAGAGTTCAAGAAGCATTTGGATGATACGCTCAGGCACATGATGTAACTCTTGGGGATGTGTGAGATATTGGATTCAAATTTCACTGAATTATATATTCACGTGGGTTGGAGCCAACTCACTGCGAGTGTGTGTGTGGAGGAAGGGCTAGGCCTAGGTCTACAGAGGGCACATAGCAGAGCTGCAATGCCAGTGGCCTGAACCCACAGGAGCCATCTGCCTGGTCTGTCAATGAAGGAAGGCCTGCCTAGTAGCCCACCCACACCGTGCCCCTTGGAGCCTGTGATTAGCTACTGCAAGCCTCACTCTGGCCTGGAAGGCACTGAGTGGTCTCTGACCCAGATGTCCCACTGGAAAGGTGTGGCTACAGTAGCTAAACTATATAAAAGAAGCGCACGAGGTTCCCATTTCATGAGTCTGCCTTCTCTCCTGGAGCTACTTGACATGTGATCTTTTGGTGGTAACTATTGCTCTTTCTCTCTTCACTTCTTTCTTTTCTTGATCCCTCTTTTCTTCCTTCACTCTTTTCTCCCTCTTATGAGACACTTAAAACCAATGAGTTGTGTTTTACTAAAGCTGGTGTACTTGTTGTGTTGTGGTTGGTCCTTTCATGGACTGGGTCTTTGTGCTGGGTGCTTTGGTGAAATACTTGTGCATTGGTTATTTTGATGCCTGTAGATTTTTGTATATTTGTAGATTTTAATATTGCTGTATAGTTTCTCTTGAGGTAGCTGCTAACAGTTTCTAAACTCCTTTCTCTTGGTTTGTGCCACATTCCTGAAATTCTGTTTAATGGTTTTTACAAGGAAAGATATTTCAGCAAGAACATCCAGTTTGGGACACATGCACCTGAACTGGAATAATGAAATACATTATAGTCAAAACAAGATAGAAGGCCCAGAACCCTTGCAGAAGGAGCTCCAATAGTGCAGTTCTGAAAGTGGTACCAGGGACAATTTGGTTTTGAGTCGGATGTACCCTTTAGATATAAGTAGTGTTATAAATTTGTAAAAACCCTATACTGGGTGTGTGCCTATATACTCTGTGCACCTGAAAGTTTTCATTAAAGAACTGCTCCCTACTTTATCTACACTAATACTGTCTCAAAAGTTTTATTGCTCGATTTTAGGCAACAATATGGTATCCATGTAAAATTTTTTGCCAAAATGTCTCATTTTCTCTCTAAAGAAAGTCTCTTAGAGAGAGATGCATAACAGCATTTTCTCTGTATGTGAATTTGAGATAAGCACAAACTAAAGGCTTTTCAAAAGTTTAGTAAAAATATTAAAAGGGCTTATTCCCAGTTAAGCATGAGGCTTAAAACTGGAGTGTTACAGGATGATCCTGTGCACGAGTAAGAGTTGGACTCGATGACCTTTGTGTGCCCCTTCTAACTCAACATATTCTGTGTTTCTTTGATTCTGTAATGGGAGAAAATAAAACAATCTCAATTTAGAACATGATTTATCACAAAATATTTTATAAAACCTCTATACAGATCTTGTAGTTAGTACAGATGAACTGAGCTCTCTGTCATTTGTGAGAACAAGCAGAATTCTCCAGGTCAGTTCAGAGAAGTAATTTTATATACCTATTTTAAAATTAATTGTGTTACTGCCTCTAACTGCACTTTTTTTATTATTGTCAATAATTGAAATCTAGACTATAATATGTGTGTGCATACTGTATTAGGAAAACATAGCATATGAAAATTTGGGTCATATGTGATGATGATACTATTGCCAGTTTTTTAGGCTTCCCTACTCCTACTTTTGCAAGTCACTGTTCGCATCTGCTTGTAGTGCTAGCAAGTTTCGGCTGTTCAGTTGGGCTTTTCAAGCTGAGTGCAAGACTAGGTGATATTAGTGGCCTCAGAAGAAGAGTACTTCTGATGATTTTCCAGAAAATATCTGTGAAAGAATCCATAGGGGTGATCCCCATCTACATGTTGCTGGTAGAGTTCGATTTAGGCTCCTGCTGCTCTCGTGATTGGCATTATTACTGTTTGATGGCTTCTGACCAGGGACTATCGCCATGCCAGATGTAGTTTTTTGTTCCCTCTTAGTGGCTGACCATGTCTACAAAGACTCAGTCCCCTGCTAGCAACCCATTGATGTTAACCAACTTACCTGAAAAGAAATGACCTTTTTCTTATTTTGGCATTTTAGCTTGATACTTGTAATAAAAATAATGTAGGTGATGTGGAAATGACAGACTTTTGCACTTCTGTTTTTTTTTGTTTTCTTTTCTTTTTT
>VWZG01003886.1:23521-34229 GCA_013396735.1 Grallaria varia | reverse complement strand
AAAAAAAAAATCACAGCAATGAACATATAATCTAGCATAGAAAAGAGGAGAAAATGCAAACTCCTAAAGAGAGAATTAATCTTGCAAGAAAGCCATGACTGGAACTTAAATTCAGGACAATACATATGTCCAACATTCATTTAAGTAAGAGTCATTAGCACATAAAAACAAAGTGCAAAAGGGAAACATTCAGTAGTTTATTCCTTTTAGTATTTTTTAATTATTTTAGTATATATTTCATGGTCAAGCAACATTTTAAAAAATATTATTCACTAAAGTTATATGCCCTGTTTGTTTAATAAGTTGTGTTAAAGATGTGTTATTTCTGTCCTGTCTCTAAAATACGTACGTACCTAAATGCTGCCAGCTGTAAGAAATTATCAAAGTGCTCAAGAAAAGAGTTTGTGACTATGCATATGACCATGCATATACCCCCTGTAGTAGAATTTTTCAGTGATTCCTGTGGTAGAAACTACTTAAACAATTTGTCTTAAAGAATTTGTTGGGTTTCTTGAAGGATTTTATTATTCCCTGGATAATCTCTTTCATAGCAGAGTTAAAATAATCTTTGTGCTCTTAAGAGCATATACCCCCCCTTATAAATGCTGTATCTTGTTGTCCTGAAAGACTGCAATGTGCTGGCTGTATATTTTAAAATAGTGGAAAATATTTTAATCGTATACAGATTAGATGTGAATGTCATAATTTTTAACTTTTACATATGTTTGAAGTACATCCAAATTCTGAATCTCAACTGTGCACTTCAAACCCATCCCTCCAAGAAGTAAAAATCCAAGATAGGTGTTAACTGTACTTCACAGATGTGTCCAGGTTTCCATAAACCCAAATTCATGGACCAGACAGCTCACTAAAGACAACCTAAAAATAATGCCCTTTTCAGTTGTTCTCATGCATGGACTTGCTATGATTGCAGATTCATAGCAGTAACAGCTTTGTCATTTAAATTGATAAAAACTCAGTTAAGAAATGTTAGAAGTTATTGGTCATCCATGTTATCAGAACCAAGATGTATGCACTACAAAACTGATTTTACGAACTTTAACTAAAACTAAGCAGGTTTCTACTAAAAACATTTATAGTTAAGCATAGGTCCTAAAATGTCCAGGTGAACTGGACCTTTAGAGACCCTATTACTGCTGTTAGCTGCAGAAGTATGCTAGACTGCCAGTTCAAGTACAAGTGTTGATAATAGCAGACATAAGCCCTACGCAACTGGAGGAGAGATTTCACGGTATTTCCAAAACTGAAAAATGTGTCTTACAGAGCAATTTGAAAATCATAGAATGGCTTGATGTGAAAGGGACCTTAAAGATCATGTAGTTCCCATGGGCAGAGACACCTTTTAGTAGACCAGATTTCTCAGAGCTCCATCCAACCTGGCCTTGAACACTTTGAGAAATGGAGTCTCCACAGGTTGTCAGGTCAAACTGTTTCACTACCTCACCACCCTCACAGTAAAGAATTCCTTCCTAATATCTAATTTAAACCTGCCCGCTTTCAGTTTGAAGCCATTTTCCCCTGTCCTGTCAATACATGCTCTTATAGCCTCTCTCCATCTTTGTTGTAGGCTCTCAAATCTTATTTATATTATTAAAGAAAGGTTAAGAAGTAGCCTAATACACCTTTGTATGTCACCTAGAGAAAGGATTCATTATATTAAAGATTTTCTTAGAATAAGAAAGCCCCTAGTTGGAAACTGAATGCATACTGCAATTAAATATGGAGGTATTTTGGGATACATTCTCTCCCCTGTTGATGACTTTTAACTGAACATTAGGAAAATCAACATGACACAGAGAATAAGAATCTCTGTAAACATACTGCATGCTCAGTCAGTTGATGCTATAAGTCCACTTTAATTTTAAAATGTAGGAATATGTAATTAGTAGTAGTTATTAAATGGCCACTGCTGCGGTCCGATGTGGAAGGGAGAAGGCGCAGCACTGCCCAAAGGAGCTCCGCAAGGTCTGAGGTCGTGATGCAATGCCAGTTTAATGGGGGTACATAGGGGTTTTATAAACTCTGATGTGGGTTGTACCAGAAGTGGGGTGGAACATGAGACAGACACCCAGGGAAACGAATCAGGATAGGGATACAGGCAAACAGGGGAGGGACTGGGGAAGGAATGGATGAATGGTAGCTGACACCTCTCTGCAGCTTCTTCAGCCAATCAGAGAGGGGGAACGGGGAGGCAGAGGAGTAGGCAGTAGGCATGTGCGGGAAATGCGAACCTCGAGAAAGCATGCGCTGTACACAGCCATAAACACAGGATAAAGGTAAAGTCCGCACAATAAGGTCCTCTCATTCACTGTAGCTAATTTTCCATTTGTGAAACCGTCTCCATTTTGATTCTTGGTCATCCACAGGCCACTGCTGGGGAATAATCCCTTAGAATACACCTCTTACTTCCCAGAATCACAGAATATGCTAAATTGGAAGGGACCCACAAAGGTCATCAAGTCCCACCCTTAACCCTGCACTGGACCATCCACAAGAGTCACATCATGTGCCTGAAAGTATCATTCAAACTCTTCTTGAACTCTGTCAGGCTTGGTGCTGTGACCACTTCCCTGAGGAGCCTGTTCCTGTGCCCAATCACCCTCTGGGGGAAGAATCTTTTCCTAATATCCAACCTAAACCTCCCCTGACACAACTTCAGACCATTTCCTGAGGTCCTGTCACTGGTCACCACAGAGAAATCAGTGCCTGCCCCTCCTCTTCCCCTCACAAGGAAGTTGTAACTGCAGTGAGGTCTCCCCTCAGTCTCCTTTTCTCCAGGCTGAAGAGACCAAGTGCCCTCAGCCACTCCTCATATGGCTTCCCCTCAGGACCCTTCATCATCTTCATTGCCCTCCTTTGGATGCTCTCTAATAGCTTGGTGATTTCTTATATTGCAGTAACTTGTTTCTGTACTTATATCCATCAAACAGACAACATACTTTTTTTGGGTTTCTAATCTGACAGGTTGTCAAGCCTTTAAAACAATCTTATTTTTAAACTTTGTTTTAAATCCCTCCTACAGGTTGTCCATTACATAGTATTTTATTGTTATCAATAAAAAGACACTTTAATGGTGTTTTATAGGATACTGACCAAATAATTTTATCTGATGAATTTCCTTGGTTTCTTTGCATTAGTCACTGATGACATAAAGGGAGACAGAAGTTTCACAGATGTGGAGAAATAAGAGCTCATTAATGATTAAGATATTCAGTTTCATGACTGAATAAACTATATAGATAAGTACCTCATAAGGAATTTGTTCTGTCACATAGAGCTGTAGAGAAACATGACATCAAAAACTATTTTTTCCCTGTTACATTTTGCATATGCAAATTCTAACTGCAGATCTCTTTGTGTGTGTGCATTTGTTTCTTTTTTGTTTATTTTCTTTTAACAGAAGTCCCTGAAATCTCTGGCAACTTTGATCATATATTTTTGACAAGTAGCTGTTGTTTGTTCCCCCACTCTCCCAGTCCCACATTCTCTTCTGTCATATGTCACTACTGGTTGTGTCAATCATGTATCTTCACAACAAGTGCTGTTAGAGAAGAGAGAATGATAGTTAAAATGTCTAATCAATTTAAAAACATATGTTATTGCACTATAATGCTAAAACCCACATAATTGTCATAGCATTATAAATGTGTTTAAGACCAGCATATGCATTCTAATCAAATTGCATACGTAATGGAGATTTACAAAAATTACATATATTATGAAGCTTTTTTGCAAAGGCTCTGTCTATTCCTTTTTTAGTAAGTTTTGAAATTAGAATGTGACAATATTCTAAAGCTCAAAAGTTTTCAGTAATGTCTGGTGGATGGAAATGGAGAGAGAAAAAAAGTAATATTCCAGGAAAGACACATAGACAAGGATGAAAGAGGTTGTGCTCACAAAGGAAGTACAAACATGGATAGTTTTTATTATGCCGCTGCAAGAAAGTTCTATCTGGATTAGAAATTTTAGATGAAGAAAGAAGCATGTCATATTAACCCCCATGAATTAAGAGAAACTGGTTGTCCATCTTTTGGGAATTGGATGTGCTGGTTTTGGCTGGGATAGAGTTAATTTTCTTCCAGTAGGGGGTATGGAGCTGGTTTTAGATTCATGCTGAAAGCAGTGTTGATAGCATAGGGATGTTTTAGCTATTGCTGAGCAGTGCTTACACAGCATCAGTGCCTTTTCTACTCCTCACTCCACGCAAACAGCAGGCTAGAGGCAAGTAGCACAGGAAGTTGACAGGGGACATAGCTGGGAGAGACAGACAGATCCATACTGACCAAAGAAATATCCCATATTATATGGCATCATGCTCAGCCTATAAAGCAGGGGGGAAGAAGAAGGATGGAGGGCAGGGGAGTGATGGCATTCTTTATGCCCAAGTCACCATCACGCATGATGGAACCCTGCTTTCCTGGCGATGGCTGAACACCTGCCTGCCTGGGGGAAGTGGTGAATAAATTCCTTGTTTTTCTTTGCTTGCATACCCTGCTTTTTCATTGCATTCAAGCTGTCTTTATCTCAATCCACAAGTATTACTATTTGTACCCTTCTAATTCTCTCCCCCTGCCCACCATGAGGGAGTGAGCAAGTAATTGTGTGGGACTGAGTTTCTGGTTGGGGTTAAACCACAACACTGGCAAACTTATATAGCTGCCTAAAAAATCCTAATATTGGCATGTATGCATATTACATTGATTTGCGGTAAAGCACAGCAGGGTAATACTAAACTTTTGAGTGGTCTCTGCAGTATATTTTCTTGTTTGAGATGAATGGAATGTATACAGCGGCTGCTGTAGTACATCACTAGAATTAGTTTCCTGGGATTAGCATAATGCTATTCTGTGAATCCTCCTTCTCATTTTACGACTTCTGTGTGGCTGTTTGTTTATAGAAAATCCTATTAATCACCTGGATTCATTAGAAGTCTGCCTAAACAGCACAGTTCTGTATAATTTTCTTTACCATTATTTTTGAAACTGTGTATGGGAAACCAGAGCCTATGCAAGTTTTTATTCTGTGTAACACTGTCCTTTGAGAGGTAGACAAGATTTACATCAAGGCTGATTACACCAAAATATGATCAAACTGCTAAAAATGTATGCAAAAATATCCACAGTTTTCATTAAAAAGGATCGTTTTGATACAGAAAAGTTGTTTGGTCTGGGATAGCAGGGAAAATACTTTGCAGAATACTATTCCAGATAATGATATTCAGGCACTGCCTAAGAACCCATTTCAACACGAAGGTTTGGAAACACTCTAGAGAAACATACTTCTGTAGATACAGATTTAAAAAACAACTTTGAAACTTTTTTTTCAGCAAAGTCAGGTCTGCTGTAGGGAAAACTTGCCTTTTCCTCACCTTTCTTTCCTCTGCCCCTCACCCAAGTGATATTTGGAATGTATTTAGCTGAATAAAGCTTCCCTCTTCTGCACCATTACATAAATTTTCTAGCAACTTGCACCAAAAATTACATCGTTGTAGCAATGTAACTAACGTAAAAGTCTTTAAATACTGAATGCATAATTAACTATTTTCACATTGAAACAGGTTTTGTTCTTATGACTTTATGGGGGAAATATTCCAAGCTCTTTTAAATATGTGTGAGGGGGTGAAGCTGTAAGTTTACTGCATCCAATGGAAAAAAACTATTAAAGGGCCAAAATGGCATTTTGAGTTCATCATGGAATCATAGACTGGTTTCTTGGAATAATCTTTTTCAAAGGTTTTTAATTTTCACAGCTTATTATGAGTCAGCAGTGTTTAGCTTTGTATGATAGTTGCTAGTTCCCCATCTGTCTTCCATCCTTCACTCTTTCCTGCTTTACTATTATAGCTTCAACTGCTGGATATGGATTTAGTCATGTTTGCCTACATATTTTAGAAAGAAAGACAGTACAGATAAATAGCTTGCACTTCTTCTGAACTGTGCAAGTATCTAGATCCTTTAACATAACTGAAGTCTCAAAAAAATTTCAACTCCATGGACAAAACTCAGAAAAAATCCTGTATTTGAAGTAACCTTTCTAATAGCGGTGATAACTAGAGGAGAGTAATTAAACTATGTGAATTGACATCTGAGGATCAGTATGAAGGTATGAGATGCATACTCATAAATCCTCTTTTTTTCACAAGGAATTAGTGGAGATAGAATTGTCTGTCAGTAATGTAGTTTGAATGGACAAGCAAACTTTCTTCTTATTTTGTGTGTCTTTTACTCAACTGAATAAATTTTAGTTTGTTTATTTTTTTTTATGTGTTTAATGAAATGCTCAGTTCGTATAAGTTGGTATGTCAAGGTTGTATATTGAAGTATTTTGGTTCACCTCTGTTTAATTTATAGATGGGAAAACTACTGCATTTACAAATGAAACTATTCAAAACAGGAGTCATACTACTGAAAAGAAGTTGGTTAGAACATTTCAATACTGATTATAATGGATGAAACATATAATGAATTGTTATTTGCTTCAGTATTTCAGTGGCTTTCAGGTGTATATTTTGTGAGCCATATCCTGAGACATCTTTTGGAGTAATTTTGGTAGAGAAAAGACATAATGTTATAAGTCACGTCATGCTCAGTTTTCTTGACTTTTGAGTATGCTGCTCCAGTTTCTTTGCCTTTCTTATCATTCATTACTCTTATTGAGATAGCATCTCTGAGACAGGTGCCCTTTTACGTATTGTACAAGCATAGGAAAGTTTCCTTCTGTCTTGCTTTTATTATTCAGGAAGTACTCAAGTAGAATTTGAGTAAGCAATTGAAGAAAGGCTTTTAGCCCCTTCTGCCCATTTTCTGAGTGATCATGACTCAGGGTCAAGCTCTCTTTGTGCTTCAGTTCCAAGGCACACAAGTATTCCAACCTGAAATCATATTAACTGGCAAGTTCCTTATACCTGAAACTTGTTTTCTGTACTTTTTAATCAAACCAATCCATTGAAATTGCAGGAAAATACACACTGGATCTTAAGACCCAAGGTCATAATTATAATCATGCCATGAAGCAGTGCAAATAGTGTTGGGTGGAACTGTGATCAGAACAGAAGAGTAACAGTAACAGTTCTACCACAGAATACATGGCTTCTGTCAAACCCTCCAATATATAGTTTAGGGGAGAATTTGAGATCAACATATTTCAAACATTTCCTGTATTCCCTGCATTAATCTGCTTACCTTGCATGCAAGCTTAAAGGCCTGTGATAATAAAACCTATTTGAGATTTCATCAGTAACTCCTGCCATGATTTGTTGAGTTTCTATCAATCAAATATGTATAAATCCAAGGGAAATTTATTAGAATTTGAAATAGCTCAATGACATTGTTTCTTGCTATTGTGATTAATAAAACTGCCCACATGGGTTCAAATATCTAGTCAACACACTATTGCAGATATTACTGAAATTTCTTTGTCATTTGGGGAGGTTTTATTTGACTTTGGATACGGAGAAAATAAATGCATGGGGGAGGGGGAGAGGGGGAAGAGAGTTCTGGAATACCAGTTATCCACTGATTTCCTTTATATTTGATGCATGGGAAACAAAGATTACATGAATTATTGCAACTTTCCCCTTTCACTTACTAAAGTGGATGTTTTGTGGTGTTTATTTTTGTTTGGTTTGGTTTGGTTTTTCTGCTTGTTCTGCAAACTCATTCCTTCTTTGGCATTTGCTGAATGCAGTTATTGCTGGTGAATTAAAAGGATTAAAAGGTAAATCTGAGTTTGAGTTCACATTTTATTGATTATAAAGGAATTTTAAAATTACAATTCACCTACCAAAAGAATAAAGTATCTGTTTTCTTGAGTATAATTTGCTAGCATAAGAAATTGTAAATAATTGGAGCTTGCAAATCCTGGGGAGATGTTAAATGCTACTGAAGGTGAAAAGAAATTAGTGTGAAAATACATTCTACTAGTTTTGGACAAAATATCCCTTTGAAATGAAGCTGATAGTGAAGTGAGATGACTGTAGTTTTCAGTGTTTCACTGCTCTGCAAAAGTGCATGCACTTAAATTAGAACACAACTTTATTTACTCATCTGGGAGACATTTGGCAAAAAGTATTTTGCAGGTCATCATTTGTTGTTTCCTTCTTTCTAGCTAGTGAATGTCTGTTATTACCTTTTGTGACCCATCACAGCAGGTGTCTGGCTTTGCCTGGACCTCATTGCCTTTTGCTACTGTCAGGGTTAAAAGTTCAGTGAAGAAGGTAGTCACTTTGCTGTAAACTTTACCACTAAGTTGCCAGATTCTCTGGTGTGAAAACAATGTTCTTTCCCTGATATACCAGGTGCTTACAAGGACCATGTCATCTGCCACAAACTGGCACTGGGGACTAGTGTGACTGGTTTCCTTGCATGGGTTCCTGTGTAAAAACAGATACCTTCCTAACAGATGTTTAAAAACTGTATCAACTCTCGAGTAAGGAATTGTGTCCTTCCTTGCTAAAATTTGACATATACCGTAGTTTTGATGAGCAGCTACCCGTCTTTATTGAGAGAATGGTAGGGGTTGTTCATTCTGGAAAACAGGGAACACCTTATAGTGGCCTTCCAATGTATAAAAGGGGCTTATAAGACAGATGGAGAGAGACTTTTTACCAGGGCTATAGTGATAGAATGAGAGGCAGCAGTTATAAACTGAAAAGGTTAGGTTTAGATTGGACAAAAGGAAGATTTTATTTTTTTTTTTAAGAGGTGTCATGAGACACTGGAATAGGTTACCTAGAGAAGTTGTTGTTGCTCTGTCCCTGGAAGTGTTCAAGGTCAGGTTCGATGGGTCTTAGAACAACCTGGTCTAGTAAAGGACATCCCTGCCTATGGCAGTGGGGTTGGACTAGATGATCTTCAAAGGTCCCTTTTAATGTGATAAGAAGTCTTGCCGCAGCCTTCAGTCATGGCCCATTTTGATTCTCCATAATTTCAACCAGTTTTCTTCAGTCACCTTAGAGTTATGCTTTAATGATTGAATTTCTTCTTTGGTGAAACTCCAGATAGCAATTTTTCTGTCTTTCTTTATTGTTATGCCAACCCCTATTTAACCTGATACTAAGCACCAGTTCTGACTCAATGCGACCTGTACACAATCCCTATTCAAAAGGACTCTCCAGCAAGTGCTTTACCTATATCTTGCATACATTTAAATAATGGTGACTGAAGAACTGCAAGGTCTAACTAGTTTTTTGACTCTCAGACTTTCCTATTCATTTAATTCAGGTACTCACAGAATTGCTTATCCCAAAGGTTTGCCCAGCTGAAAGGGCCTTGTAGTTTTCCTGAAGGTGATTCCACTTTGTATGTCTTCCTCTACTCTTTTAAGAAGTGCCTACATTAAAAAGCTGTGACTGCCTTGAGATGAATAAGTAATGCTTGAACAGCTTCCATGAAGAATTAAGTAACATTATTTAAGCTTGAATGTAATTTACAGAAAGTACTTGTATTTACATTAAATAAAACAGTATTATTTCCCTAAAATAATTATCTATTACTATGTGTTTCAGGAAAATCAGTTTGAGAAATAAATCTACCTTTGGATCAAATCAGGCACTCTTGAAAATGACATCAGTATAATTTCAGTGAGTTATCCACAGACCAGTTTAAACTGTAAGGGATTTTAAGTTTTTGAGCTGCAGGTTTTACTTTATGGCAAGATGTTATACTGTAAGTGCACAAGAGACAGCATGATATGATTTAAAAGACTAATCTTGGTAGATGTTCAGAATTGAGTTATTTGTGACTTCAACAGAACATGTAGTTTGCTATTTAATGCTTTTATTCATACATTACCTTTCATTTTATTCAAAATGTGCCTATACATAATGCAAACACAGTATGGAGAATGAAAACATACCAAAAAATGAACTGTTGGACCAATTGAATCATAGGGTAAGCTAATAGATAATGATTAAAAGAAAAGTTGGTTCAGATGAATAACCATTAGCAGCCTTGAAAGATATGGTGCTCTTAATTAATTTTATTCTGTATATAAATAGTTTTAAACATTCAATTAGTTTTAGCCAAATGTCATTATGTCAGAATACAGCAGACATGCGGGTGTGAACCACTGTGCATATTAAAACAATGCAGACATAGCAATAAGGGTTGTAATATTGGCTATTGCATTGAGGATAATAAAACAGTTCATTCCATTAAAATCTGCACAAGACACACTTGCAATACCATATTATGCTGGTGTTCTAAAATGAATCATCTTAGGCTCATGCTTAATTATGATATATCTAAAATTAATTATGAAATATCTCAGCCACCAGAACAGGTAGGCAATCAATTTTTTACTTTTCAGCTTTATAGTTAAATGCTTACTTTCAGCTGTAAATGCAATTGAAATTTTCAAAAAAACCCTGAGACTACTCTTTGTAAAAGGAAATGGTGCTAAATTGTTTATTATATCTTTAGAGGTTTTGTAAACATGAGACATAAATGCTTCCAACAACAACAACAAAAGTTTAAGTAATGTCAGTAGTTTTAAATGTTTTTATTAAGCCGTCACTGCCTATATTATATTAAAATAATCTTAATTAAAACTAGTTAAAACAATAGAACCGGTGTATGTACATTTCTTTTATAGATTTATTTGATGAAGGATCAACCTAGATATTGTGTGTTACCATGAGCTTAAATTTAATTTATGCTACAGAGGATAAATATCAAATAAATAATAA
>VWZG01003886.1:5308-21779 GCA_013396735.1 Grallaria varia | reverse complement strand
TTTTTTCCTTCTTTCCTTAAAACTTATAAATTGAAAACTTAACTCTCTGACAGTTGTAGACATTCTCTGGCATATAAACATGTATCCTGGCAAGAATATCAAAAACTAAGTTGGATAAAATGTAAAGCAGAACTAGGTGATAAATATCAAAATTCTTCCAAGGTCACATTAGTAATAAAGATATTCAGAGGAATTTCAGAATTCATTCTGCAGAAACCTAAATCAGGAACATAATGATTCAAATAATAACTCATGTGAGGGCCACTATGACATGAGAACAGGAATAAGATCTCATTCTGTTTTTTTGTTTGTTTGTTTGTTTTGTTTTGGTTTTTTTTTTGTGAGCAGAGAATTTGGGTTTTAGCAGAAACCCTAATGTTTTAGGAAAACCAAGCCTTTTGCAGCTTCTACTGATGGTTTCTTTGAAATGGTCAGAGAACACAGATCCTATTGGCATCTTCATCTTAAAAAACATCTAGGAATATTCATTGCATCTCTACAGGCTCTGCATATTTTGCCAAATGTTTGACTTCAAAAACAAATATCTGGATGTGGACTAAGCAAGAGCTGTAGGATTTGGCATATAATGAAAGTTTGAAGATGCATTTAAAGTGAACAATATATGAAATACAGTTTTACTTGAATTCCTGCCTAAAAAATAAAATTGTGAATTTTTCAGATATGTTTTTTTTAGGTCACAGTGTCTGCAAATCCATTTGACAGATTACAGCCCTTGGAGAGCACTAAGCAGGTGGGAAATGATGAACAAGCCTTTACCTTCTGACAATGCCCATGAATGCTGTTACAGAAAAGACCAAATCTCGAACATCTTTGTAATTAAGGTAGTCTGTTTTTTCCTTACCCCTAAACTTGTTTTATCATTTTTCTACCTTAGGCTGAGTCATGTAAAACTTAGGTCTGTACATCAGCTGGTTACCCTTTTTGAGATGGTAGATTGAAACAAGCTAAGGATGATTCATTGACCTCTTTTAAATGCCTAAGAGGCGATGATTGGTCTCTGTAGATACCGATCGTTCTCCACAGACAGTAAAAACGCCTGGAGTGATTAGCTCAGACATACATGCCTAAGTTGGATGAGTAGAAATCAAGGCAGATTAATCCTACCCTTGTTCGCTGGCAACTGCAAGAAGGCTTAACATCTATATAGCTCAGTGAATAATTTCAGATAGGGAATGCATTCAATTAATTTTGTCTGTCTCTCATTTCTAATCATAAGCAGTTTTTTATGTTCTACTCAAAAAAAAAAAACCCAAAAAAACCCAAAAAAACCCGGATAGTTTAGAAAGTATTCCTTAGTCTATATATGCATTGTGACTTTCCTGTGTATAAAACTGAGATGTGCAGATTAATTTTCATCAGATATTAAGGTTAAATTCAGTTTGTGGTACTACCTTACTAATTTCCCAGCAAATTCACAGGTTTTATTTCATCATTCATTTTTTGGGATATAAAACATATTTGCAGAATAGCCTTTGAAGAAAAAAAATTGAGAAAAGTTCAGCTGAAACACAGACAGTCTTACTGTTTATAAGAATGTGGGAGATGTTTTAAGATTTGGTTATATTTCTCATTACTCTGTTCTGATTTGATTGGTGATAAATTCAGTTAATTTCCCCAAGTCAAGACTGTTTTGCCTGTGATAGTAACTGATGATTGGTAACTGGTAATTTTACCTGTTCCTGTTTCGACCCAGGAGCCTTTAATCTTATTTTTCTCCTCTCTCCAGCTGAGGAGGAGAGTGATAGAGCAGCTTTGGTAGGTACCTGATGTCCAACCAGGGTCAACTCTCCACAATATATTACATGCACACATACATACATATATATTTATTCCCTTCCGTGGTTCTGTTTCATTCCCTTTTCCTGCCTGTTGAAATTTTAGGAAAACTTCTCCAAATAGTTCCACTAGTTGGCTGAAATCATTTTCATGAAACTGAGGTATTTCACACCAGTTGGGAATTTGGCCGCTTGCCATGTAATTTATTAGAGCAATTTTGATTAATGTCCATTTTAGATGTTGCCCCAGATGTTTTCTTGTTCTGATGTTTTTTAGTAGACAAATCATTTTCACTGGAGTAATAAAATATATTTAGAAAAACTATTACATTAATGAACTAATGCTGCACAACTTAAAGTAAGAGGTCAAATAAGTGACACTATTTAGCTTGGCAAAAGAGATATCAATCTTAAAATTAAATTAGAGTGGGAATATTTTGTGAACATATAACCATTTATGTTTTACTACATTGTTTTCATTAATTTTTGAAGAAGGACACACATTTTGAGGGACAATTTGACTGTGTTTATTTGCTAATGAAATATTAGTATTGAACTCTTGTGTATTTTAAGTGACTTATGGGGTTATTGTTGTCAGCATCAGCTTTATTCCTGAGGGCTGATGCTGTGATATTGTGCTCCATATTTTCTCCGGTGTTTTGATAAATGTTAAGTGAGTACTGCAGAGAGAAAGTGCAATTATTGCTCAGGAAGAAAAGAAAATGTGACTATGTGGACGGTCAATGTATTTATACTGTACTGTAAGTTAGCAGTGTTTCTGAGTCAAAGATCAACTCAGTGACGTGCCTGTATGGAATTGGTTGAAAGCCTCTACAATTTTGTTTTGTTTCATTTCAGACTTTTATCATTTGAAACATTTTAGTAACTTAGACTTTTTTATTATTTTTATTTGTACTATTGCTGACACTTTCCATAGATAGAGGCAACTTTATTTAAAGTATTTAATGCGCACTTCTAGTCAACTGTAAAAGTGAGAATAAGACAAATGTAGGGCTTGAAAGGACATGAGAAACCACTCACTATTCAATCCAACTCGGTATTGGAGTAGGACCAGGTGCACTGCCATCTCTGACAAGAGTCTGTCTAACTTGTTCTGTAAAGCTGTAAAGCCTGAAATGGAAGGAATTCTGCCGTGGCCCTAAGAACATTGTTCCAGTGCTTTACAATATCCATATGGCAGTAAAAATTATACTAGAAAAATGTCATCACTGAAAAGGATATAGAACACGAAAGCTCTTTCAAGGGGCAAAACAACTTTGCCCAGGGAATACTCAATAGTTTAAGGCATAAAGGGAAAAAAAAATAAAATTCTCCAACCTCCTCCTCACCACCTTTATGGAAATGAAATCTATAAAGAAATGTACAACAAAATGTAACTCTGGAGGAGATGACTTGGCAAGGAAGACAAGATAAATATATGCAATTGTACTTTATTTGACCAGAACTAGTGAAGTTAATTTCTTAGAACTAATTTTTCATCTGAAATACAATCCTTATAACTGCAAAATGTCCCTTAAAAGCAGAAGTACTGATTCAGTGTTGAATCAGTGGAGAAAATATTGCCTATTAAATCAGTAGTGTTATTTCTTGTACCATCTAGCTTTTTCTTGGAAGCTTTCCACCTGAGCTGACCTCAACCTTTCTAAGCAACTAAGACCAGTCAAGATAACCATAAAAGTCAGTGTAAGTAGAGGCCTGGTGATATAAATTCACAGATATTGCAATAATTTACTACAATTAACTATATGTTAATGATTATCAATATTGTAAATTCATTAACTGAAGAAATATTTTGAGATGATTGTGTTATGCAATTTACTTACTGCTGGGACCTTGAGGTAAAATTGAAAATCAATGTAGAACAACTTACTTTCTTACGTCTCTTTTGGACAGGTATGAGACAGTATTGAAGACAGTAATAGACTAGCTGGCCTGGAGATTTTGGGACAGATCCAGAAAGACTATGGTGGTGTCTAAAAATAAGCAAAGTTGAAATTTTGTTGTTTAAAATTAAGAGGTCATCCAAACTACCTAAATTAGAGTGTCTTTGAGAAATTTTGAGAAAAAAATGTTCTGAATTTGCAGATATTAAGTAGATCTATCATTGTTTCCATGGTCCCAGATTCAAGACAGTGTATTGAAAGCCATATAATTAGAATATTTCCTGGAAAGTGGGAGCTTGGCATTGGGACCAAATCCTATCAAGTTCAAGAGTTGTATTGGAGCTAGAATTTAGGTCAGCTATTTCCTTGTGAAAACTAATCACTACTGAGAAACAGATAGATGTCAACTCTTCTCACTTGTGTTGTCTTGTGGTTTTCCAGTTAGGTTCTACTTAGGCTTCCAGTTTTCTGTTAAAATACTTTGCCTGTTGTATCCAGTGTTAAGGAAGGTGCCTTTTGTTTAGTGAACACTGTGAGTTTAACCTTAGTATAATTTCTTCTTGAGTAGTAGAGCTCTCTAGCAGTTAAATGAACTCAGCAGACTTAATTAATTACTGGATGTCTGAAGTATGTAACTTTGCCATGCATTATAGACAAATTTTAAAAGCATATTTGCAACCCTTTTGAATGATGTTCAGACATGTAATTTTTAAGAACTGTGAAGCCGAAAGTTGGAACTGCCTTCAAATGTCACTCTAGCTGGATTAAAAGGAATGGTACTGGTGCATAATTACTCTGCAATTGAAACTGGTTGACCTAGAGTCTCTTGTCTATAATTTCATACTGATGAACAATTTTTTTCTTTTCCAGATCTTGATAGATGTAAGAATATCACTCTTACATATTTTTTCCTACTTTTTCTTATATTCATACAGTTACTCAAATATGAAAATCATCCATGAAAACTGAGTACCAATTAAAGTTGTTTATGGAACTTGCAGTTCTACTCATTTTGATGAGTTATTAATGGTAGTTTAACACTTAAAATATTGAACAAGATTTTAAAATACGTTATAGAAGTCAGTGTTGTTTGTGTGTTAATGTAATTTTCTAAATTTTGGGATATCGAATGTAAGTGCTCATACGAAGGAAGAATGTAATTTTTTTCTTAAAATGTGTTGCATTGTGCGCTTTGAAAGAACATAAATATACAGAGCATTCTTCACTTTCCTTGACATTGCACAGTTCGTATGTCTTTTCAATTGAGAAGTATAACTAAACATATTGTAAATTTGAATGCACTTCGGCTTGAAATGTTGTGATGTTTAACACACTTTTTTCAAGTCGCCAGTTTATATATTTGACGTACTCTGTCACTATGGAACTGATCTACTGACGTCATAATAATTTATTGACAAAATTTACTGTAGGGTGTTAAAGGAGATTAAATTTCCCTTTTGAATCAATAAAAAAGACAGTTTTCAGTTTCACAGTATTTAAACAAGAATACAGATATCTATTTGACTACCGTTATACAGTGCACAGGCTACAGAGGCTGAAACGCGTACAAGAAAGATTGAGTCAGGTTTTCTAGGTTAGAGATTAGCACCCACACTGAAGCTTTTGAATACATCACTAGTAGGATTGCTGGACACCCACAGTGCTGGTTTTTTTTAGATCTCAAATAGTAATTTGGGGGGGGGGTTTGTTTGTTTGTTTTTTGGGGGTTTTTTTGAGCAGAGTAAGCTCCAGTTCTGCCTTTCCTTTCAATTCTTTCACTGTTATCCCTTGCATGGAAGTCTACTGGCTGAGATGCTTCAGAGTCCACACCTGAGTTGCCCCAGATACTTCCATGACTCAACCACATCTACTCTTTCCAGCAGTTCCCATTTTTGAATGTTCTGTTTTACAGTGTGCCTGTTCAGGACCTCATGGAATAAGAGTGGGTCTACTTTCCTAGCCCTGCTAGCCACACTTAATTTAATGGGAATAGAGTAATCCAGAGTTATGAAAGTGTGCTTTGTTGTCATAGCTTTTCTAATGTCAGCTTTGTACTCTGAGGAATCCTGCCACACCTAATTTTATGTTTTTGTTTTTGTTTATGCTAAAGAGATGGAACTGATTTTCTAGAACAACATATAGCATTCATAGATCAAAGCAAAATCTGCAGTACGGTCAATTTTTTTTTTTTTTCCCCCCAGATTTACATCTTTCTCTTACGGATACAATTATTCTGTTTACTGATGCGGAGTACTTTGAGAGCCAACTGTACTCACCAAAATGTGGCAATATGGTTATAAAGTTTATATTACTCCAGTTTTTCACATAGGGCAGTTGTGTATCAAAAAAAGTTTTCACAAGATAAGTCATATGAGACAGAATATTTTGGCTTCACTTTTCATCTAACATGACAATGAATATAGTTTTGTCAGATTTAAATTTAATGAATGCTATTTCATATTTATTATGCATTGGTAGTAGAGTGTATATTGGAAAAGACTTAACAGAATGAATATTCCCTCTATATCATGCTAGAAATGAAGATAATTTCAAAGAAATGAGAAAAGATGCAATTTTCCTTCCATATACCAGGATTTATATCAATAACAATATTTCTTTTGTTGTTGGACTCTCATAGTCAGTCCTTGAAAAGAAAAATATTAAGTTCATAGTATCCTCCTTTTGTTGATGAGATATTGTAATTTCAGTTTCCATTTTTATCCTGTCAGTTGAGATCTATTTTGTTGAAAACTGAATTATAATCTGATTTATACTGCTCACCATAGTTTTACCTATACTAGCTATATTTTAAAGAATTTTGTTTTCTAATTTCATTTGATAATTTTATCTGGACTTCAGATTTTGGATTACTTGGATTATTCCCTCTGAGGATGAACAATTATTCATTGTTATGTAAATTCAAGTGCATGGGGTTTCTGCCATCTATGTTCCTTTGGGGATTTGTGCCTTCTCAATTCACTTGAACATTGAATATGTTACAAAGCATGGAGGAAAGCAGGCCAGCTCAATGAGTTTGCAGTATTCTTTTCATTTTTTTTCCTTCATTAAGACAAGTCAAGTCTGTAGAGGCCATTCTTTTGTTTCAGAGTAGTTTTAGATTGCTTGGATATATCCATGTAGTATAAATTACGTCTTTCCATTTTCTTTTTTTTTTTTTTTTTTACACTATTTAAAAAATTAGGTGATTGTACCTTAAACCGTGAAACTGATTTATGCTGCCAAGATAATACACTAGAAGTACTTTCATGATCAAATCAGAAAGAACACTTCATAAAGCTTCCAGAAAGAACACTTCATAAAGCTTCGAGAAAGAGAAATGTAGGAACAAATGTCTTCCTATCTTATTAGGGAAACTGGATGTTTCTGTGAGAATTTTTGTATAAGATTAATACTGAGCAGGAAGCTGAAGACAATGTCAGAATTTAGGACTTCACACCTGACAGCTCAGGATGGATGGATGTATGGATGAATGGAAGAGATTCTTGCATCCTTTTTAACCACAAGGACCTATGGTGTGTATGTCTTGCTGTTTGTCCAGTGTAGTCTGGAAATATTGAATCTCTCATTAGAAGGAGGAAAGGAATAAATTTCTGACATCTCAAGGCCTCTCGTCACAGAAAGAAAAAAAGAAAAAAAATTACCCAATCACCTTAGGACAGGACATTCTGAGAAAACCAAAGGTTGTGTATTCTTTTGGTATGTTTTCCTCCTGTAAACATTTGCACTCTCATTTGTCTTCATTGGGTTTCTCACTTGTTTTCTCGGACTCTTTCATGTCATGTTCATCCTGCCAGAGAAAGAAGAGGTGGGGTTCTTGTTACACACCAGATCTATAATTATGGGGTCAGAACCACCTTGTGGGATGCCTGTGTGTGTATGGAGGGAGAAGGGATGGGTCAATCCTCACAGAGGTGGGATGATGACATATTCCTCATGGCAGTCCCTGGAGCCCACGCGGGGAAGCCCCAGAGCAGCTGCCAGTCACATACAGCCCAGGAAAACTATAACACTCCACAGCTCCTGGAGCCCCTCACCCAGCTCAGACTGGCAGGGGCAGTGAGAACACAGCCCCTCACCCTGGCCTGGGACCCCAGAGTGGCCGAGGGGGTCAGAGGCCCCACCTGGGGGGTTTGGCCATGGGGAACAGTGCAGATAAAACCAGAGGCACCTGTTTGGCAAATGTCACAGCCCTGCCATCTCGATGTGTGAGAGCTGGTCTGCCACAAGGTTCAATGGTAGCTATATGATCTACCCTTCTTTCTCCTTCTCTCTCTCCTTGGACCCTCTGTTTCTTTTTCTTTGCTCCTTTTTTGATGCTTGGGGTGCCTTGAGGCTGGATTGCTTGGATTTTGTCTTAAGTGTGGTGGATTGATTGAATATTGACTTGGGTATTGTATTGATTTGGGATTAATAACTGCTGGGTTGATATTGTGGTGGAACATTTGTTTATTGTTGTGTTTCACAGGGTGGTTATTCACCAGATCGTGTATCTGAGGAATGTTTTACTCCAGTCTCACCTTTTCAATTCTTCCTTGTGTGTACACTGTGTCAGTCAATATGATAATGACCACACTCTTCACTTTTCATTGCTAAGTTTATCAGGGCTATAAATGTAGATTTCGTACTTTCATTGTGAGGTACAGTGGGGCTGCTTTTAAGAAAGTTTAATACTTTAGTTTGTGTTCTTTCTTTAGAATGGCCAAATTCAGGAGAACTGACACTTTAAGAATGTGATTCATCTGATGAAATATGTATGTCTAATCTAGGATGAAATCAACTGTTCTCCACAAGTTGCTCCTTCTCTTCCTATTGACCATAAAAAGGAATGAAGGTGCCTAGTTCAGATTTACATATAGGTCTTGCAAGCATTCACATTCAGACAAAACAGTTCACAGTAGTGGAGACTGTCTATGTTAGAGAAAGAGATTTAATTTTTTTACTGTCAAATGCCATTTGCCTCCCACAGTTATGTAAAATTGGTGGGCACTTCAGCTTTGGAATGCTATGGCTCTTGACTTATTTCTTTACTAAAAAAAAGTATAAATTGTAGCAGAAATTCCAGGAATAAAGGTAGGAAGCCCTTGTCTTTCTTTGCCAAAGCCGATAGTTAATTGTGAGGTAAGGAACCAGTCACCTTTCTGCTCTGACTCATCCCTTCCTGACTACAATACAGTCCAGCTTCAAGGTGATAGTGAGAGAACTGTAAAACAGCAGTAAGCTTGAAATGAAGAATAAGAAGTACTTGTTCACCCAACACGTAAGTACACGGTCAGATTTATTACTGCAGAATGCTGTGAAGGCCAAAATTTTATCTGGGTTCAAACATAAAATTAAAAAAAATATATTTATTTAAAGGGGTTCAAGCAAAGCTTAGACACATTCATATAAGAGAAGTTAATTAAAGGCTATTAGACACAGTGACGTGGACGTTTTGTTAATGATGTGGACAAATTGCTGTTCAGAAATCCCAGAGCTGTAGTTTGTTAAAAGTTGAGAGAACTATCAATTACACTTGCCTTTTTTTCAACTTTATTTTTGCTCTGGGCATTGTAATACTCAATTTATAAGGAGAGTGTTTCACTTGAGAATATTGTCAAACTCGTAGCCTTCTCCAAATGCAAGTGACATGTAAGTTAGATCCATGCAAATCCAGGTGTAATGAATGGAAAGAAAAAGAAAAAAAGCTATCAAGATGAGCTCAAGGGTTCAAAAACTATCAGGGACTAGATGCAGAGCACTCTTCTAGTTCAAATGTTATTGAAAGGCATTAAAGGACAATGCAACCATCAGGCAGTCAACACATGTTCACAAAGTCATAGAATACCCTGGATCATATAATATCATGAATGGGAAGGGTCACACAGAGATTACAAAAATCCAGCTCCTGAAGTCCTACCTAACTCATTTGATACCCTTCTGTGATAAGGTCACCCACCTAGTGGGTGAAGGGAGGGCAGTGAATATAGCTTTTCTGGATTTTAGTAAGATTTTTGCTACTGTTCTGCACAGTAGTCTTCTGAACAAGTTGTCCAGCTCTGAGATGGAGAGGTACATGGTATGTTGGGTGAAGAACTGTGTCAATGGCAGGTCTCAAAGTGTTGTAGTAAATAGGGCTACAACTAACTGGACACCAGCAGTGTTCCTTCGGGTTCAGTTCTAGTGCCAGTCCTGTTGAATATATTCATTAATTACACGCATGCAGGTGGAATTCATCATTAGCATGCTTGCTGGTGATACCAAACTGGGAGGTATTGTTTACTATCTTGAGGGACAGGAGGCTTTGCAGAAGGATCTGGATAGACTGGAGCATTAGCAGTCATCAGTAGGATGAAATCTAAGAAGTTAAAATGCTGAATTCTTCACCTCAGATGAAATAATGCTCAGCCCAAACATGAGTCAGGAGAGGATCACGTGGGGAGAATCCCTGCAGAAAGAGATCTGAGGGTGCTGATTGTCACTAGGTTAAATATGAGCCAGCAGTGTGCTCTGGCAGCCTAGAGAGCAAGCCACATTCTGGGCTGCATCAAACACAACATCAACTGCTGGTCAAGAGACAGGATTATCCCACCATATTCAGCATTAACATGGCCTTACCTGGAGTACTGTGTGCCCTTCTGGACCCCACAATTGAAGAATGATGCAAAGATCTTTGAATATGTCCACAGTAAGCCATCAAATCTATTGGAAGGGCTGGAAGGAGTGTCCTATGAGGACTTTGGGGTTGTCACGCATGGAGAAAAGGACATTGAGGAGCAAGCCCATTGCTCTCTATAGTTTCCTGAGAAAGTGAATTGGAGAGTAGAGAGGGAGGTGTTGATTTCTTCTCTCTAGTAACCCGTCACTGCACATGTGGGATGGCTCAAGGCTACACCATGAGACAACATAATTCTATGTTGTCAAAGTTCTGTCATTCCGAATTTAATTTTAAAATCCTAATCCTAAAGCTAAAATGATTAGGTGGCTATGTGAGGTCTACTCAACCAAGATGGTTTGTCTTAGCTTTCTGTTCACTAATTTTGCTGACCATTGCCTTCACAAAGATGAAAATTTGCAAAGTAGGAAGCAGTCTATTAATTTATATGATACAGTAAAAATTTCTTACAAATGAGTTTGTCACTTTCACAGAAATGTATGGCAGTGCTATTGACAAGAGTCTTTCCTTTTTTTTTTTTTTTTTTTCTTTTGTGCAGCATATGAAAAATCACAGAATCACAGAATATGCTGAATTGGAAGGAACTGTCAAGAATCATTGAGTCCAGCCCTTAGCCCTGCACTGGACCATCTCCAACAGTCACACCATGTACCTGAGAGTATCATCCAAACACTTCTTGAACTTTGTCAGGTTTGGTGCTGTGACCACTTTCTTGGGCAGCCTGTTCCAGTGCCCAATCGCCCTCTGGGTGAAGAACCTTTTCTAACCTAAACCTCCCCAAAACAGCTTCAGGCCATTCCCTTGGGTTCTGGAAGTGGTAACCACAGAGAAGAGATGAGTGCCTGCCCCTTCCCTTCTCCTCACAAGGAAGTTGTAACTGCAATGAGGTCTCTCCTCAGTCTCCTCCATGCTGAACAGACCAAATTACCTCAGCTGCTCCTCATATGGCTTTCCCTCAAGGCCCTTCATCATTTTTTTAGCTCTCCTTTGGATGCTTTCTAAGAGTTTAATGTCTTACTTATATCGCAGTGTGCAAAACTGCACACAATATTCAAGGTGAGGCCACCCCAGTGCAGAGCAGAGTGGGACAAACCCATCCCTAGATTGGCTGGCGATGCTTTGGCTGATGCCCACCAGGACATGGTTGGCCTTCCTGGCTGCCAGGGCACTGCTGACTCAGATTCTACTTGCCGTCGACCAGGACCCTCAGGGCCCTTTCCATGGCACTGCTTTCCAGCATCTCATGCCCCAGTCTATATGTACATCCAGGGTTGCCCCATCCCAGGTGCAACTTCATATGGTTGGTGATGGCCCATCTCTCTAATTTGTCCAGGTCTATCTGAAGGCCCTCCTTGCCTTTGAGGGAATCAATAGCTCCTTCCAGTTTTGTGTCATCGGTAAACTTGCTTAATATCCCTCCCAGTGCTGCATCCAAGTAATTTATGAAGATGTTGAACTGCACAGGGCCCAAGATGGAGCCCTGTGGAACCCCACTAGTGACAGGTCACCCGTCTGATGTTCCCCCATTCGCTGTTACCCTCTGTGCTGACCCGTGAGCTAATTGTTCACCCACTACATGATGTGTTTATCCAGCTGTGCCGGACATTTTGTCCAGGAGAATCCTGTGAGAGGCAGTATTGAAAGCTTTACTGAAATCCACAAAGATTACATCATCTGGCTTCCCTTGATCCGCTAGGTATCTTGTCATAAAAGGAAATCACGTTTGATAAGCAGAACTTTCCTCTCATGAAGCTGTGCTGGCTGTGACCAGTGTTACCACATTCACTATTAATCCTCTCCATATATATTCCCCTTTCTACTTATTGGAGGTTTCAATAATGTGTTGCCAAATACTACTGGAGAAGGATGTAGAGCAAATATAATTGTCCACAAGGGTAATGAGTTCTGATTAACAAAGTTGCAAAGCTGCCACCAGGAAGCCGACAGGAACATTCTAGAAAAATTGATTTAGCATTCGTGTTCCTACCTGCTGTTGACTGGGTTAGACTCTGGTCTTGTAATTGACTTCAATGCCAGAATTTAATCATAGAAGTTAATTCTTTCTGGATAACACTATCCTTGGAGAAATACACAAATACATCATCAGCTGTTGATGATCACTTATGATGAATCACACTAATATATCATTAGCTCTGTCACACAGGTGGCTTTGGAGAATAATTTCATCAGAGTGATGACCTATGATGATGATGTATTACTCAAAGGACAATTTTGGTAAAAATGGGTCTTACATAATTTTACATTCAAATGTTATTACATTTCTCTAATGCTTAATTACTATACCTTCAAATAATATAACCGACTGGCCAAACCAAGTGTGTTCCTGGAAAATCTGGACAAACATAATACATCAGGACTAGGCTATATAATTAAGATGAAAAATGGTCTTAAACTTCACACAAGCTACATCTGTGAAAGCTGTGAAGTACAAAGTTTTTTACCAGTATTAATTTGAACTATGCAAAAATATTAAATAAAATTTGACTTTCAGTAATGGAAAAGCAAAACTCTGTAATATATGTAGAAAAATTTGCAGTAAAATAGAATACTTGCCACTAAAATTTCCTTTACATTTTGTAACATGATTCCTTGAGGAAATTTCAGAAAAGCAGAGAAAACTACTTTCTTAAACCTTTTCCTCGTGGTTCCTATATATTTTATGGAATAATGGAATCTTAAATTTTGGAGAAACTTTATTTTATGGGTTCATTTTCTACTAGCCTATTTTTCCATGCACCCATCCTTTGATCTTGATCAAGAGTGACTCATTAGCTTTCATCTCACCAGTAAAAATACATCTTTTCCACATAGGTGTTATTTTTTTTGAACTCCATTATCATGGTACAAAGCATCCATGGTACCTCCACATCATAAGTGTTGTGTGCAGTTCTCATCACCCTCTCTTCAAAGAGAAAAAAGATAACAAATGAAAGTCAGCTTTATGATAACTTCTGTATGAGGACAATCTTAAGGAGCTTAACTGTTTATAAAGAAACAGACATCTAGAAAGGAGGGAATGTTAGAGAACCTTAACCAGAAATAAAATTATATACTATTTTTCCCAAAAGGAGGGAAGACATGACATAAAATTCTCAAGAATTGTGTTTAAAACAAAGATAAAGAATTATACTTTTCCTCACAGTACTCTTGAGTTATATATCCTTATGTGATAAGGTCACCCACCTAGAACTGGAACTGAACACTGGAGAATGCTCTGGAGAACCAAAACCCCAAAGCGTAAAGAGTTCAGAAAAGTCTTAAACAAAGTGAAAGCGAATTCAGCTTCTGGCCCTGAGAGTCTTTAATCTACTATTTTTTGGAAAACAAGAGTTTATTGTATCTAAACTTATCTTCTTCCCCTAAGTATCTGCTACGTTAAGGTTACTTCACAGAGGCTACTGGACTTTTGATCAGACCTAGTAGCAACATTCTTAAATAGCACAAGATTTCTAAGAGTTCAGCCTTTGCCTTGCACTGACACTTCTGGAATCAGGCAACAAGTTCCTGGGATCAAATCTGACTCAGTTTTGTTTTGTCTAGTTCCATTCTTAAATACTAGGACACAAACTGTGAGGAACTGATCTCAGCTTTTGTCTCTTCTTTGTCATTAATCCTATATTCTTTCTCTGGTATGATTTCTACGGTGCATTATGGTATGTTTGCTATAGTAATGATTTACAGTGCTTTTATAAACATCCAAGGATTGAATTCTGTCTTATATGACCTAGTGAAAAATATACTGAATAATTGCCTTTAGACTGAGAAAGTAAGAATATCCTATGTGGGTTAATGGTTTCTCTGTAACAAAAAGGTCCCTCTGAGGAATGTTTATTGTAGGCAAATAGCTATCAAGTTTTTGTTTGGTTGGGTTTTTTTAATTCATTAAACAAAAGTAAATTCAACAGAAATGATAGATTAACTACAAAATTTAATTTTCTCTATAAGCTTTTTTACAAAAGAGAAAAAGTCCTACTGCAGTAAAAGAAGATCTGAGGAAAAATGACATCATGGGATTCATTCATCTTTTGGCTAAACATTCAACTTAGTCCCTTCTCACGCAAGAAACCGTCTCTCTGCTACTGCCAGTTCTCATAATCTGACACAGTATTTTCTTCCACAGAGGTCAGTCACTGCTACAATTCCGTGTTCAGATTATGACCTGAGTGACGCAAATCCGGCCGTTCTCATCGTTCCACTATCTTTCCTCAAGTGTCTGTTTAGTACTAAAAAAATTGGAGTTCCTTCCCTCCTCTCAGCCGTCTCCCTTAATAAACTGAGTATCTTGGCTGAGTTACAAGAGTTTATTATATTTTGCAAATGAAAACATGGAATAAACACTTCTTTGAAATGAAGGTGTAATTTACAGTCATTTTTCCAGGGAGAATCAAACCTTAAAAAAGAGAAATACTGCAGAAGTAGCTGCATAATTGGGGGGCTAAAAATATAATGGTACGGTTTTGGTTTTTTGTTTTTTTTGGTGGGTAGGGTTATTTTTTTTTCTTTTGTACTGTTATATAAAAGAATGTGTTAGTGGATGAAATTTTCTGCATACAAATCATATTACCTTTCAGTAGTGGGATATGCAATCATTCTTTCACTAGTGTTATTCCAATACTGCTTTAGATTAATTAATTCCAATATAAGTAAGAGAATCATGCCTCTGTCTCAGAGAAGACCTTTATTTCCAAATGTAATATCTGTAAGAGAATGAACTGATGACCACAATACATATGATATTTAACCATCCAAATTAGTCTTTCTGTAAAATTTCAGTCCTATGGTAAAGTCAGTGTGAAACCACTCATATATAATCTGTTAGTAATTTCAGAGTCTTATTATGTAATAGTTAACGGTGGTAAATGGTGGTAATGATAATAGCAAACAGAAAAAAACTTGAATTCTGGTCACTGATAGTAAAGATTAAAAGAATCTGACATTTTTAGCTTCAGGAAAGTAAATAGAATTCACATCTGATGCACAAAAGTGCATTGATAAAGAAGCTTTAGCAGTAGAGAAAGAAATACAGATCACTGGCCTCATGTCATCTATATCTCTTGAAGTTTAACCTATTTGGGTCTAATTAGTCTATTTGAATTATATGTTTCTTCTACAACAAATGACAAGTATTCATTTGGGAAAGTCATTGCTCCTGCCTTAAGACAAGTAATATAATCCATTCTTTGCACACTGTAATATCTATTAATGTGGGAAGAACTAGACTGTCAGTCTAGACAAACTATTTTTTTTTCTTGGCTAAAATTGAATGAAACAGATCACACTGTTTGGATGGTAATCTGTTGTACACTGTTGATAAGTAATTGTAGGGGTTTAAAGGCAGATGTCTGTATGGGAACTAAATGCCAAACCCTATAGTGAAATCCTGACTATATAGGAAGTATA
Organism: Grallaria varia; assembly: GCA_013396735.1. Lineage (NCBI taxonomy): Eukaryota > Metazoa > Chordata > Aves > Passeriformes > Formicariidae > Grallaria > Grallaria varia. Next base: position 5,985 of record VWZG01003886.1, on the reverse strand, counting down.
ACTGAGAAGTTATCTTGCTAAATATAAATGTGTCTTTTTAGAGTGAATTTGATAGCTCTTCAGAATTCCAGAAGGTTCATTGATCAGAGGCTCCCTTTCAAAGCTAAAAGTGGGATTTTAGAGCTCTAGGGTAAATACAAAGATGTGTACATAGCCATCTATGTTAAGCTGTCTGCAATCTGAATTAAATCTTCACATGGGGCCAATTCAGTTGCTGAAATACAGACATCTGCTGCCATCAGAGACATCACCAGGTGTCCAAGCTCTCCACAGAAGTCTGTCATACACAGAACAGGGCCTAAAGATGGTCCTTGACCTTTTGGAGAAGCAGTGAGCATGATAGACTCTTTAAACTAAAAAAAAAAAAAAAAACCAGGACAAATCATGAAAAGGATGACACTATTATTGCCTGTTTCTGATCTTTCGGTGTGAGATATCTTAGAGACACACAACCTGTTTTCACGAGGTCTAACTGATGTGTGTTAACTTGACTGTAAACTAAATTACATGCTGACACCTGAAATATGTAAAACTGAAAAATTTTAATCATGTATTTACCTCTCACATTCAAATCCATATCTCTTTCCATCTGACTCTCTGCATTCTGAGTGAAATATACAAATAAAAAATGAACTGCATGAAAATGAATTTAAATTCTTTCTGGAGATTCGATAGTC
>VWZG01003885.1:1384521-1403100 GCA_013396735.1 Grallaria varia | reverse complement strand
TTATTTTTTTAATTTTCCCTTTAAAGTAATTATCCCCCCGTTGCACCTCTCGGCTGCGATACCTTCGCTTGGCTCGGCATCCTCGCGGGGTTGCGCAGGAGGAGGAGGAGAAGGAGGAGGAGGAGGAAGGAGAGCGCTCCTCTTGGCTCAGCACATTTCGGGCTGCGCACCCCGCGGAGGGTCCCGCGGCGCCTCCCACGGGTGATGGATGCTCTGGTCCATCCTGCCCACCCAGGACAGCCAGCATCCCGCCCCACCAGCCTCTGGACCCCTTTAGGGAAAGGAGATGGGGTGGCCCATGGGGTGGGTGGGGAGACCAACCATGCGGTTTCAATGCCCGCTCCCTCTTTTCGGAGATAAGATCGAGTGTTTTTAACGCGTTTGAGAAAGTAAACTTCTAGTTCGGTGTGATACGGGGTCAGTGGTCTAGGAGAGAGACAGCAAATGCCGTTGATGTTTCGTGCCGTTCCAAGATCCATCCCTTTTAGGAAAAAAAAAAATAAATAAAAAAGGCCTATTAACAAGAGGAGCAGTTGCTAAATAACACCCTGTTGCCACCCCTGCGAGTGCTCGGGGGACAGCTGTGATGGTGGCTGAAAGTTTTCTCGTCGAGCTGTGTCGTTTTGACACGAGCCCCGAGTTTTGTTACCGCAGTTCCTGTTTTCCACAGGGTCAGCCTGCGTGAAAGGGATGCAGTGACTCAGGGTCAGGCCAGCCATATTTGTTTTAGGTTTTAATTTTCTCTTTGAAGACTTAAGGGTACGGAGCCTTTTCTTGGTGCGCCTGCATAATGCCGATTAGCCTTAACGGGAGTTGGGTACATGCAGGAAAGAATAGGCCCTTTTGTTTGTTAGAAACCCAGAAACAGCATGAATCCATCATCCAATCAATCAGAGTACCAGGGCTCTGCCTCACCTGCCGCCAGGGACACATCCAAGCTTCTCTTGCTGCGGGGCAGCTGTTCCCGACCCGCTGTGGCCTCTTCTGCTCCCTCACCTTCCTCCTCCTGGCACCCCTATTTTGGGACCTGAATTCAGATTATGCTGTTGACAAAAACACCATCCTTTAAGTACAGGCGAGTAAACTCTTGTTCTGCTCTCATTTCACAGGCAGCTTCTAATAGTCAAACCGCTGTTTGCCCATCAGAAGTGACTATTTATGTAGTCACCCTTACACATTTCTTTTGATAACTAGCAATCCTAAATATATATATATATATGTGTGTTTGTGTATGTATTCAGTTTGGTAATAAGGCACAATGTAGTAGGGTGTTTGCTGACTGTTTTTCAGGGGGTTTTGGTTGGTTGGTTAGTTTTCACCTGGGCCTTGGTGTTTGAAGCTTTACTTGCAGATTTCAGTGTAAGGAAGCATCTTATTGTGACTCAGCTCGCCCAGGTTGTGTGTCCATTCTTTCCTCTTCACAATATTCAGTGACCCTCTGACCAAATGGCTTTTCTTTTTGATTCTGAGGGTTGGGAGATACTTATAAGTTTTGAAACTGGGAAAACTGAATCTCTTTGTTATCTGTTACTAATATGTGTAATCTCCTTTGGTACCAAAGGCAAGTGCAGTGTTTCCCAAGGGGTAGAAACACTGACTTCTACAGTTCTTCCCTCACTCTATACAGATTTTAGCACTCTGCCTGTGTTGAAGTCACAGTACAAGCATAACAGTAGCTTGACTTCAGTCTGCAAAACTTTCTTCTTGAGGTGAAATAGTTCGAATTGATCTCAGTTGGTTTTCTCATTTAAATGAAAACTGTTGATGTGCTTACACTGTATAGGTTAAAAACATATAGATAAATCCCTTTGGTTATATTCATTATCCCTTGTAAAAGTAGGTGGTGCTTAGAAGGTCATAGGATAAGTGTTGCTAAGCAGCTAAACAGGAGGATGCTAAAATTAACCTGAGTGTTTTTGAAAGGGATTCACTTTTTAAGTTGCAATAATTTTTTTATTGACTTAAAATACATGTTTTCCTAGTTAGACATCTGAAAAAAAAATTTAGATGCATGAATAAAGCTTCCCAGAGGACTATGTCAAGTGTTCAAGTTATCTACGTACAGGAGTAATTGCACCCTCCCCCAGTCTGCCTAAATTTTACTAACATTGGGCCCTTGATTTGTGCCCTTTGCAAATGTCCTTACAGAGTTATCTGTTGCTCCAAGAGCATCTGATGTATGTTGGATAGCAGCCTGTAGGGACAATCTTGGGAAAAAAAGAAACTGCAAAGGCTCCCCAGGAACAGACAGAAAACAAGTAAATCCTGTTAGTCTGAAATCTATGCATGTGTGGAAAAAGCCCCTTTTAACTTTTTGATGAATGATGCCTAAGTTTGGAAATCTGTGTTTTAGGTGTACACTCTTAAAACATGTGAAATCATGTCTTCTTCTTTCAGCACAGTAAAGGTTGTTTTGAAATGAGTGTGTTATTGGACCGTGTTACTAGACCAGTTTGTGATGGCTGCCTTGTTGATGTGGTAGCTTCTTTCTCGGGAGATAATTGTCTGTAGAGGAGGATGGCAGTGCTGCTTTTCCTTCTCCTCAAGGTGGGGAGAATACCTGTTGCTCTCTGTCTCATTCTTTTACCTCCTTTCTGAATTCAAGCGAGATGGTCAGTCATAGGGATTACAGCTTTAAAATCTGCCTTTTCAAGAGTATTCTGCAGCTTGGAAAAAGGCCAGGAACTGCTTCTTGTTCTTTGGAGTACAGCTGTGTCGTGGATGGAGTGCTCAGGTACCCTGCAGCTTTGCTGCAAAGTGTCTTAAGGAGCAGATGTAAACTTTGAGGATGAGAAGGAATTGCTTTCTGAGACCATGCAACAGCTTGTTTCTTGCTTTTGGGGGTGGGAGATTTTGACTTGCCTGGTTGTTCAGCAGTTTAAGCAGCTTTTCTTTGGGGAGGTGTATGAGGAATCCTTTCTCTCTGTGGGTTGTTTGGTTTGCTTCGGTTGTTTGTTGGGGTTTTTTTATATCCTACATAAACCAGCACCCATGGGAGCTGTGGCTTCCCCCCCCCTCCACCTGCACGTTTAGAAGCATCTTTATGGGCAGTGATTTCGAAGGCAGGACTGTGGTGGTATCTTTGGAAAGGCCACTCAATGGTGACACACCGAAAAGTTAGCTATTTGTGTAGAGCCAGGACGGGCTTGAAACTTGCAGAGCTTTGCCAGGCCGGGTTTGGTTATCAGCGTTTGATTACAGATGAACACACAGGTGAGGTTGGCCGGGGTGGGAAGTGCTGGCTCTGTTCTGGGGTATTTCTGAACAGGAATTTCAGGAGCATTGACTCTTTGTTCTTCTTTGGTGCAAGAAATCTGATGATGGCTTATCTTTGATGTCTGCCAGTCATGATGTTTTTCCCACCTGAAGGTGTTCCCTCCACCTCACCCTGCCTCTCTGTTTTGAATAGGGGCCAATGGCTTGGAAGAGCACAAACTTCTGGGGCAGCAGCATCTCACCCCCCTTCCTTCAGCATTTTACTCCGAGCAGGGTGACAAAACTTATTTAGAGCTTGTGCTAACGCTTTATTATGAAATGTTGAAAGTAGAAATAATTGCCAGCTGGGGCATGTGCTCTGGACTCCTGTTGGATGGCTTGTTCCTGTTGTGGTGGAAAAGGGGCAGAACAAGGAAAAGGGCTTGGACAAAAGGGAGAAGAGTCAGTGGGATGCCTGGCTCGTGGCTGTGCTGGTATGAAACCTGTTAGAGCAGCCTCCTGCAGTCAGGGAGGAATTGCCCTGGTGTCACTGAGCAACGCCTGGACCTGTTGCTTCCTTTAGAAACAGCACAGNTTTTTTTTTTTTTTTAATAAGGACATTGCAGCTTTCAGGTTGTCCAGCCCAGCAATCAATAAAGGTGGTTGCCTTTGAATAGGTGCCTTAAAAAAACATGTAGGGTATGGGTGGTGACTGTTTATTCAGAGTGATTCAACTAAGTAAGGCTAAGAGAATCTGAATACCTCTTTAAAGATGTAGAGAGAGAGGCAGCTGTTTCAACAACAGGATTCATCTGCAGAGTTCCAGCCATCCAGAGAGGTGCTACAGCAAGGGAAAAGAAAAGCTGTCAAAACCCCCCCAGGGCGCTGTTAGGCTTCTGAGCTAAAATAGGTATTCCAAGGACCATTAGAGAGGGAGGCCTTGATGACCTCCCTTGTCTCATTTGCAGATTTTCCCATGGAAACCTGTGGAATGCAACTTTCAAATTCATTTTCCCGCACCTAACCTTACTGAGCAAAAATGTTTTGCGTTTAACCTTGTTTAATTATTTACTTGTATAATCTCAGGATTTTGAGAGATCTTCTTCCTTTTGAACAAGAAATCCCCGTGTCCCACAGTCTGAAATTTCTTTGAAGATCCATTTGCATGAGGGATGTTGTTTGTGTGGAACTCTGAAAAAGTGTGGGAATGGTGCTGGTACACGATGGCCAAGTGACATCCCAGTCAGCTTTGAAAAATGGGCCTTAGTCTTTTAAGTTACTCTGGGTAAAAGGTGTGTGTTAGGCACCTTGGGCATTTTCTGTGCTGATGTGCCCAAGTGACCTGTTAATTTGGTTCTAAAAGAGGAAGGTGTTTGTGATTAGTGGTGGAATTGCCAGCCTTTCATATATGTAAGACTTCTGCACTTGCCAGCTCCTGGTAGATATTTTAACAGGTGTTAGCGTGTGCTTTCTTGAAACAGCACAAACTTACTCGTGGGTGTTTTAGGAACGGGGGCTTGCATCATCTCCCCTTTGAAAATGGAGGATGACCAGCCGTTTACAAACCTTTTTTCTAGTTAATTTAGGTATGTGCTTCCTCCCTGAGGATGAGAGAAGCAGAATGTTCACATCGGAGTGTAGGTGGCCTTTGCTTTTTTTTGCCTGTGATTAGCTGGCTTTAACTCGAGCCCTCGTCAGTCCTGTTTCACACAGCAGGTGATGTCAGTGCTCAGGTGTATCTGTACCTGGGAGTGCTTTGCTCAGAGCACTTGCATCACAGCAGTGAATTCCATGACTGCGTTCAGGCTGAACTCCTTCGCACATTAAGGCTTGGACACGGGAGAACTGCTGTGGATTTTGCAGTACAGTAAGCTACAGTACTTCCTTGTATTTCCTTTCGGGAGCAACATCACTTTTAATTTGGACCACTCGCAGATTTGGGGAGGGGAGAGAGCCTAGTTTAAGTTCCTCTTTTTGTTTGTTACACAAAATGGATTTTCTTCATTAAGTTCATCATGTCTCATTGCTCTTCGTGTTTTGAGAACGCGAGAAGCAGCGAGGACTTGAATATCTGTGTGCTGTTCCTCATCTGTGCGTGCGTGGTTTTTTTCTGATTGCGGTTGCCGGTGTGTTGAGGAAACACACAAGGTGTCTGTGGTGTCTTGTGCGGGTGCTTGCCTGCTTTGTCACCTCCATCTCCCCAAAAGCTTTGAGGTGTCCTGAGCTGGTCTGCAGCTGGATAGCGTGCAGCACAACTCGCGCGTCTGGCTGTGTGCACGTCTGGATGCTTTTGGGTGGAAGGAAGGAGGGCTGCAGGAGGAGGGTTGCTTTTTAAGTGAGACACTGAAGGTTCAGGAAGTGGAAGCACGTGCCATAGAAGAGCTGTAGCTGGGTTACTAAGGTCTTCCATTTGTGAGGTTTGGCTGTATTTTCCAGGGGAAGAACTTTGAGTACAACGGCAAGTGCTTCTCTACAGAGATGTAACTTACATCTTGTCTTTAGTTGGTCTGGAGAATGTATTTCTTTTGGTCTCTTTTCCTAACCACTGCAGGTATCGTTTGCTTTTGCTTCTTATCAGATGGCCCAGCCAGGTGTTGCTAAGTACATCTTACTGCATTTCCAAGTAAGGTCCAAGCTTGTGGTCCGTGGCAGCTTTGGAGCAAGTCTTGGAGTGACTTTACAGCAGATAGGTGGCTTTTCTGCACAGTAAGATCCTCTGTCAGTCTTTGAATTGTTAGGAGCCTGACTGCCCATGCTGCAAAAGGGTAAAGAGAACTGCATCACAGTGCCCCTGTTTCCCTGATATAAACTTGCTTTGTTGTTGCAAACTCTGATTTTCTTTAAAAAGTGAAGAGTTTATTTTCATATTGGTGCTGCCTGCACTTCGTGGGAGAAATACTCTCCATCCTCTGCCTCCATTCCTCCTTTTTGCAAAATGGCAGTGTCTTTTTGCTGAGCGTGAAGTGGCTACCACGTTTGACCTAAGCTGGGGGTGAATTTCTAGGGGTGAGGGAAATGATCCGTCCCTAAGAGTGGATGCCAGTTACCCTGGGAGGAAGCCATGCAGATTATAAACTCTGCAGGAAGGAACTGGTGGATTCTGTAAACTCTGCAGCCTCAGTAACTGCAGTTTCAAGCAGTTCCCAATCTCTACTTGCGAAGCTTTTGGAACTTGTAAGCTCTTTAAATCTAGTGACTGAGGATTTTCCATGGCTCCCTTTTCCCTTGAGAAAGGAGACAAAGTTAGAAAGAAATGGTAAGGTTACTCATTTTGACATGCTCAAAAGCCAACAAATGGAAGTTAAGGTGTTCACAGAACAATTAAGTGGACCAAGCTGAACACAGATTATGCCCCGTTACAGTTGCTGTTACATGTTTAATAAATCCATAGATGTGTAAATGGTATGTAGAAATGGAAAACGTGGCTTCATCTGAATCAACAGCAAAATTCTTTCAGGCTTCACTGGACTAAGATTTTATGTGGCGTATTTGCAGCCGAAAGCTCTTGAGCATTCATAGCATGGAAGATGCCAGGAAACTTTAGAAAAACTGAAACACTGATAGTGTCTTTGTATTTTTTTGGTGTTAGAAATTCCTTCAGGTGTAGTTGCAAAGTCAGTGGATCTGTTTTAGGAGCTTGTTTGATAAACAGCAAACTGAATTTGTGATATAATAGCCTATTTTGACTGAGTTCATTTCAATCCAGGTTTTGGGCATCTTTGAAAGTATGGCTGTTGCTGCATCCCTTTTCTAAATCCTAGAGGCTGTGCTTTAACTTTTTTGAGTGTGCTCACTCTGGTGAGTGGGAGGAGGACCCGTCCTTCCCAGGCCTGTCCTTCCCTGCAGGGAAAGGGGAATGTAGAGAATTCTCCCTGAGGATGGATCTGGGGCAGAGATGGCCCCTGTGTGTTTGGGGCCAGAGTTTTTATTTGCACCGTTGCGTAACTTTTAATCTCCGTAGGAGAAGATGTGGGTGAGTAGATTTGCAGTGCCACAGACTTGCACATGGTCGTGGTCTGCCTGATAGCCAGCATGTGCTGGTATTGCATTGTAGATGTACTGATGCCTTCCTGGGGTCATCCTGGAGATCCAGGACAGAAGGATCTGCTGTTGCCTGACTTTCGACCTCGTGCGCTGGCAGCCTCTCTCGTGGTTGCACTGCCTGGATTGACTGACTTGCACTAAATGTTTCCGTTTGTGTGCTCGCTGTCTTTTCAAAAGGATTGCTAAAAAGTGTTCGGGCCAAAAATAATCTACACTGGACAAGAAGATGCCAGCAGCATGTGAAAATTGCCTGCTGTAGTTACTGTCCCAGCTACTAATTCAAACGGCTGCACAGATGTGGATTAGGAAAGTCCAGACTGCTGATTTAAAAATGTCCACTATTTCTGGTAATGGATGTTTATATGAGCTGCCTAGTCCAAAGACCCAGGAAATGAACTGGTGGTGGTCTTTGTTTAATTCCTGGTATACAGATGCCAAGTGTTATGCTTTGATTTCCTACTCTGTAAACTCTTCGGGGCAGGGATCAGCATTCAATTACCGAGTTTTGAAAAGCCACCTAACACACTGTGGAACCGACCTGCTCGGCACTACCTCAGTATAAATGTTTAATTGTAACTATCTTCTTACCCCGTGGTGGAGCCTTTCCAGATACCAAGGTAGAGGCATGCTGGGAACCTGCACTGCTGCTGCTGAGGTGTCTCCTTGTAAACAGACAGCTTTGGTTGCAAGGCAGCATTTGGGCAGCTCACATAAATGCCTCCCTTGCTTGTGAAGGACAGATCATTTGTTTATTTCTTTTCTAGGCAGTATAGGTGCAAGTATTTACACGTGTTCAGGGGGTCTGCATCTGGTTGCTTGGTTTAGAAGTAAATAAGCTCCAAGTTTCGATGTGTGTTTTAAACCATCGTGGTCAGATCACGTCCTTCTCCCTCCATTCTGCTTTGGGTCTGTATGTAAAAGTGACAAATGACAAGGTTCTGAAATGAGGAAATTAGAAGAAGAAACTGGGAATAGGAAGATGTCACCTTCCCAAGACTGATATGAAGTGCAGTTGCTGGCACTTACCATTCTAAAGTAATCTAATTCTGTTGCCTTGAATGACTTGTGTTGTAGTTTTAAACTGAATCCTTAAGTCATCCCAAAAGTGATGTACCTATCATTTGTTACGTTTATACAGCGTGAAAGCATATGGAGTATGGAAACATCCGGAAATTAGACCTCCAGAGAAGACTCCCATTTTAATCAGGTTCCTTACTTGGATTAAACCAACCCAAATTTAAACCACGTGGGCTCACGTACTAAACTAGTTGCATTTTCAGCACTCCAGGGTTCCGTCTGGGAGTTTATCGGTGTGTTGCTGCAGTCTGTTGCAGCCGGTTTTGTAGAAGCTGTTTGGTGTTACTAAGGTTGGAATAAGCTGATGTCAGATTTTCGTCCACAGAGCATGGCAAGTAGAGGTCAAACACACGTACAGCCGGTGATACTATGACTTGTTAAGAATGTACGCAGCAGGTCGCTTTTCAAAACATCTTTTGAAAAGCAGCCTGTGAGGGCAGTGCCATGTAGGAGAGACACGCATCTTCCTCTGGCATCAGCAAATGGATGCATCCTATCACACTGGACTGCTGAGCATGTTTAGTCATGTTACTGTAATAAGCCCTGGGAACAGGAATGGGTTCTGCCCTGTTGTGCTTCGGGAAGATTTGAATGAATTTGACTGGTTTGTTCCAGGGAAACTCGTGTTTCCATCTGCTGCTTTTGTGCTCCGTACAGAGAAGGAAGGAATCGAGTTTGTTTCTTGGCTGAGGGAGGGTTTCCTTGCAGTTTAGGATTGGTAACATTGCTGTACTTAAATTCTTGTTCCTTAGAAGTGATGAAACTGTGACTGTTAGAATTATCAGTGTTTCTGGTGCTGATACTGTACAGACCTGCTTGGTTTTGAGACTCTCCTTTGCCCAGATAAACTGAGTATTAGAGACCTTTCTTGTACTTCCAGCCATAGCCTTCAGGCACCCCTATTTCTCCTGCCTTGGTGAATCATCCTCCAACATACGCAGATGCAAACTTTAAATGTGCCGTGGTGGGGGTTGCAATCTTTATCCTTTTTGTTTTAACACAGCTTATCCTGATAGCTCTCGAGGTATTTTCTAAATTTGCTCGTGTGTGTGTGTGTGTGTGTCAGTGGCAAGTCTAGATCAAGCCAAGCACTGATTCTGCAGGCACTTTAAACACAGATATAATTCTACTTAAGTAGGCCGTTCCATTTAAGTCAAAATACTGGCATGGGCAAAGTTAGGGGAAGTGTTTCAGGGCTGGGGCCTGCATTTAACTTTCAGAAAAAGTATTCCTGACACAAGCCAGAAACTTTAACCTGTGTGAGCCGCAGCTCCAAACTCATCTTACTGCCTCCAGTTCCTGACCTGCGTGGGGAGGCATTGCCCAGCCCAAGAATTGTCGCAGCTTTTGCCGCCCGAGGAGAGTTGGCTTTGAGGAGAACCGTCAAGAAACGTGGCCGTGAAGCCAAACTGTGTGTGCAAGAGTTAAGTCAAAGTACTCCAGCAGCTCATGTGCTCTCTGTGTGCGCATACTTTCCTAATCTTGACATGGGGTCTGAGCTGCAGGCTCCCAGGGTGTATGTGAAGTTGGCTTGGCTGTCACCTTCTCGCTGCCCGGAGCTGGCTGCGGCTCAGCACGGGAACGCGCCCCGCCGCTGGGAATACCGACTGCGGACAGCCAGCTGCCCTAAACCTGCCCCGGTGGGGAGCGGCAGGGGGAGGAAGAGGTGCCCCATCTCCTGCGCCTGGAAGATGTCTTGCTCTTGGGTTGATCTGGACGAGCGTTCTGCTGCTCCGCTATCGTCGTTCGGCTGGACAACAGCTGCCTCTGCGGAGGGGTCTGCTTTAAAACATGGCAACAGCTGGACCGAGTGGTCTCTGATGCTGGCAGGCTGTCTCTGCACGTGGGGGAGAGGAAGGGCAGAGCACATGTTTTTCTCCTCTAGGTGACAAAGTCCTAAGGGCAGCTTGGGCTTTGGCTTTCCGGGAAGAAATGCTGCAGTTCCTTCAATCCGGAGCACGCTGTCAAAAATCGCCGAGCGTTCCTGACCAGAGGCTGGAAATGAAAGCTGCCTCTTTTTTTCTATTTTTTTTTTTTCCCTCCACTTATGTTTCTTTGGAAAGGCTGCCAGTGGCCACCTTGCCCCACCCTGCAGACGTGTGGGAAGGAGTGGGGGTAGCCTGCAGGAGGGAACATCCCCAAAAAGGCAGAGGGACTTGGCCTGTGGCCACACACGGGAGCAGGAGCAGCTGCCTGGATGGCCCCCGGAGCCTCACTGATGTCAGCATAACCAGCACTCCTTAAAACACAGCACCGTGCGAGGGGGAGCAAGGCTGGGAGCAGCTTTAGGGGCTTAAGCAGTGACTGTCTTCAAAACAGACTCTGCTTTCTGTAGGAATGGGATGGCTTTGAATGAGTGAGTGAGTGAGTGAGAGTTACAAGGAATTCGTGAAAGTAAAACAAGTTACTGAAAGCAAGGAGCAGAAGGAATACACCTTGTAAAATTTGTGTGTGGCTCCAGCGTGTCTGTTTGCTTGGGTTTTTTCCTTTAAAGAAAAGTGTGGCTAGGAACCGTCGGGCACTATTGGATCAATCTGTCAGCGCTGTTCCCTTCTCTCTCTCTCCTGTGATGTCTCTGAGAGCCTGTCGCACTGTGACAGATCTTACTGTTGAACATCATACCGTGTTCGGAAGGCGTCTGGCCTGCCTTGGGATGCTGTATGAACTAGGGCAGGATGTGGCATCCTGCAGGGAGCGTGTCATGTGTGCTTACTTGGCCTCCTGCGCCTGCTTGAGCAGAGGAAGGGAATGCACATCAGAGGAACACAGTTGTTCGCAGCTTCCTTCCACTCCCCTTGCTTGTTCCAGAGAGACGGCGCTCAGCGTTGCCCACGAGGTTTCCTTGGTTGTTGATCACCAGGTTTGCTGACGGTGGTGCCTCTGCATGGTTAAGGGCAGGGGGACTCTGTGTGACCTCCGTGGTGTGGGGTGCACAGTCACAGGTACCAAACTGGATGAATTTGAGTTCCTCTCAGGCCCGAGGTGGCTTCTTCCAGTTTAATAGCTAAGATGGCAGTTTCCAAAAGTCATAAGAGACTCTGACGTGCAGCTGGAAGTGCTGAGGGAAGAGGATACCAGCTTTTCCAGAACTGTGCAGCGCAGTCACAGAACGAGGTTGGACTGGACGTGGAACTGGATTCCAGGGTGACGTGGTGATTGCAGCCTCCGCCGGCTCTGCTTCTTCCCACAGCTGGGGAGTTGATTTTTTCCCAGCAGGACTGTGCCAGCACAGCTCTGCTGCGAGTCTTGTGGTGTTATCCCAACAGAGAAGTCGTGCTTGAATTGCTTGCAAAGTGGTGTGCAGCAAGCAAATCTGGGCGACAGGGGTGAGCCAGCCTACCCGGGCTTGTGTCACAGCTGAGTGTGCAAAACGCTGCCTCCATCAAGGGCGATGTAATAATAATAAGTTGCAGAGTTTCTGCCTTGGAAAACAAAAAGGCAGTCAGAGAGGAGGGTGTTGTGCTCTTTTACAAGGTTCTTGCTTTTTGGTAGCTCAGGTTAACTTTACCCGTTGGATTAACGATTTCTGTGTCATTCTAGTATTCTTGAAGTAATTAGGAAAAATGAGAGAGGGTCACTGCCCTTGTATGGGACCGAGTGAGCATCTAGTCACGTTCTTTTCAATTGGGATAGTGGCATGAAGAATTTCTTTACTGAAGGTCACAGAGGGGGACAGAAAGAGAGGCAGAAAAAGAGCTCAAATACTCTAAATCCAGTCCTGTGTCTCCACCATTAGCTTGTGCTTCCTGTCTAGGCAGATGAGCCCACATAAAAACCTTGGTTCACAAACAGATGACATTCAAGTACTACCAGTATTGTAAAATAGGGCTAGGACTAATATATTTGCTCTGACTTTCATCTTGAGTGCCTGGTGGAACACCTGTAAGTATTTACATTTTAACATGAGCTTTTGTGCTTGTGAAAGCAGACAGTTTGACAGCGATGACCTCTCACACAAAAGCCTGAATAAGTGATGAACTTCCAACAAATCCATGACCTGAACTCTGCTGGATGCATATTGAAGGCGACAAGTTAATATGGCCTGTGGCAATACCAACAAGAGGCCTGGCTCTGTGCTGGGCTCTTCTGCTGGAGGTGGTCCACAAATGAGTCTATAACCACTATCCCTACCCAAAGGCATGGAAGTGAGTGTGCCTGTATTTGCTGGCTGGGCGAGGGCGTCAGGCAAATGTTTGATGCAGAAAATACTTCAATTTTGTTTTTTTCCTGGAGGTTTCTCATCCTGCTGCTCTGCTCCAGCCCTGAGTGATGGGGCTTGGTTGGTGCTGCAGAGGAGGCAGAAGAGTGAATGTGTCTCCTCCCTCCCAAGCAGTGCACTTCAGAGTTTGCCATGATTAAATTGAATTGAGTGGTTGTTAAAACTTCAATTATGGGCAGCTCTGGAGTTGGACGTGTCTGTGCTGCAAGTGTGGTAACCGCTGGCCATCAGGCAGGGATGACAGCCCTGGTATGGTAACCTCTGAAATCACCCTGACCTGAATCACGTTGAAGCTGCAGCTCTGGCAACATTTCCTCAGGACTGCCCTGTCCTGGAATGAGCAGCTCCTGGTACCTGCTTCTCGGGTGAAACTTGGGTTCAGAGCAGAGGATGCCTCCTCAAGCTGACTGAAATGCCTCTGTGTTGGAGGGTTTTTTAGCTCTGTGCTAAATTCTGTGGAGTAAGTCATGCTGCATTTTTTGCCTGCAAAACTGAAAACCAGAGGGAGTCCTGCTTGTGACTAATGCCAAGTCAGACTAAAAGCCCGTCTAGCCCAAGATGCTGATCGATGTGGATTTATCAAAACAAAGTGTGGCAAGAGGGCACCTATTAATGATGCTTTCCTAATGCAGTCTAGCAGCAACATGCAGCTCCTGGAATCTCTTGAGCCGAAGGGTTTTAATACAGTTTCAGTCTTCAAGTTCAAGAATCCTCTTTTGTGAGCTTGTTGAGTGGCTTTTTGAACCTTGGCATGTCATGGTAGTGAGCTTTGCAGTATGTCTATATACTCGGTTTGGAGAGAAGGTGAAAGTTGATTTTCTAAACCTGCCATTTTATGCTTCCCCTTAATGCCATTTAGGACTTGCATTAAGGGAAATAACAAGTATTAATCCACTGCCAACCTTCTCCACATCTTTCAGGATTTTGTGGCCCTCTGCTGTATCACCTCTGTGGCCTTCCTCCCGGGCTGGAGTTCTGATCTGAGTGTCCATTATTATGCAGAAGTTGTTCCATACTTCAATTACGTTCTTCACCCAATACTTGCTAAAGCTTTGGTTTGCCTAGTGAACATCTATCACATGCACATGCCAGAAGCACTTTATTTGCCCCCATATTTATTGCTGTAAGACATATACTCGGACAGGCCTAAAGATTTTCAGGTGCTGCCATGATTCTCCAGCAGCCTTTTCTGGGGAAACTTTCTCCACGCTGACAAGTTGCAGTCAGAAGATGCTGATTGGTGAGGTTGTTGGCAGGTCTGGCTCGGTTGATTCCATCCTGATTGCTTGGGAGGTGCTTGTTTAAATGCTGCTTTGCTCGCTACTTTCCTTCCCAGACACACTGCTGGTTTCTTAAGGGTAATATTTCTCTATCCCTGTACTTAATATGTCCCCCCCCTTCCTCCCTACAGATGGCAGCCTGAAGCATGCCCTGTGTATCTAAAACCTTGAAGAATGCAACTTGTCCAGAGACAAGGCATGTTTTTCTTTGCTGTTTCTGGGAGTATTTATTCAGGATCCACTCAAGCCACGTGATATTACCCCCAGTAAGGTTTGCTTGCTTTGCAGTGCTTGACTGCTAATTTGGGATGATGACTGGGGTTCATCCATCTTTTAGTCTCAGCAGGTAACAGAGGAATTGTTTTGAGCTCACTGAATTAAAATGCTTTTGGATGTAACTCTACTATGTTTCCATCCCTTTTTTTTGTTTGTTTTTCAGTAGTCTGTCAACCCACTTTTCCACCTGCAGGACTGGTCTGTGTTGGTGGACTTCGAGATTTTAATTTTTGCAGCCCAAAGAATTTTGTTTCAGTACTGACCATGCAGCTGGTATTTACTTATGTTAGATTGTTCCCGGGGTGCTTTACAAATTGGTGCCTACAAGGCTAATGAAACGCAGTCACTTCTGAAGTGGAGAGTGAGGAAGGAGAGCTTTTGATCAGGTCACGCTAACCTCTTTCTCTGTGCAAAGTGCTGTGCGTTCTTCACTACTGACATGGCCTAAAAAGGAACCTTTGCTTTTAAAGCCCTACCTTAACCTGTCTACCAAATGATGTGTACTACTTGATTTGTGTTTAGCTGATGAAAACTTTATTCCAGCTTAGTTGGAAGGGAGACACCAGTGATTTCAAACCTTCTTGGTAACAAAAGCCTTTCACAGTGAGAACTCTGCTTTATCTGGGTTACTTACTCCCTTTATTAAGCCTCTCAGGATTGATGAACTCTAGTGGTCTGAGGAGAAACAAGCCTTGTTCATCGTGTAGTACTGATTTATAAGTATTATCTTTGAAGGTGGCTGTGTGTAAAACCATTCTAATAAGCTGTTCAGCACTTAATCCTGAGCTCTGTGGGCTCTGAATTATGTGGCATTTGGAAGTAGCATGCATATGTGTTTGGAGAGAGGAGGCAGGGGCTGTCCTTTTCAACTATCAGGTTGTGGTTGTAGTTCTGATTGTTGAATTTGGAGCTCCTCTTTTACTGCTCTGCTGCTGCTCTACACATTTAGTATCTTAAATTTAATATCCAAAAGGCCATGTGAGGAGCAAGGAATGGAAGCCCCAGTATGGCATGGGCTTTGCAGGTGTCTCTCTGCTCTTGGGTGTTAGATCAGGAAAACCTAAAAATAAACATAAAATAAAGTCATTGTGTATGTGTAAGCAGGAGGGCATGTTTGTGTTGCTTTAATTAGAAATGTTTTCTCAACTGTTTGTTTTCTTAGGGTATGTATTCTAAATAATAAATATTTAAAATATCTTAAAGGTATGCCTTAAAGTCCTAGGCCAAAAAGCTGATGAGGACTTTTTGTATTTGTCCCTTTGTCTTCTAAAAATTCAGTTTTGGCAGGATCAGTTCTCTTATCTGACTTGCCATGCAGCTGATTTAGTTGTGCTGGCACAAGGAGGCAGGAGAAGACATAGCAGAGGAGGACAGGACTTCTGATTGTAGTGCAGGTAGAAGAGATTTTAAAAGCACATGCAACCATCATTAAAAAAGGCCAGTGCTCAAACCATGAGAACCATCTTGTCTTTC
Organism: Grallaria varia; assembly: GCA_013396735.1. NCBI lineage: Eukaryota > Metazoa > Chordata > Aves > Passeriformes > Formicariidae > Grallaria > Grallaria varia. Next base: position 1,387,536 of record VWZG01003885.1, on the reverse strand, counting down.
TCGTGAAGCAGGGGCCAGGATGAAAGGTGGGAGAATCAAGTGGAATGCCTTTTTGTCAGTTTATCTTTGTAGGGGCCTCAATTCAACCTTGGATGAAACAAGATGCTTTGCCTGCTAGGATGGACCCTTGAATCCATACGGCAGTGTTGGTGGGTTGATGAATTCCCGTGTACAGAGCCTAATCCAAGCTCTGCTTCATGGGTAGGGGGTGATTAGCAAGGTCTGGTTTTATCTGTCCTTGTGTATAGGAACTGCATCTGCCGTGTTGTTTGGCTTAGGATCTCTGCAGACATGGAGTTGTGGTGTTGAAAAACCAGCACAACCGTTTTGGATTTTATTTTTAAAGATGCTTCATTTTTAACCTGTAGATTCTTAGCTGCATTCTGGTTTCCAGTTTGGTTGAGGGGTAAGAGTGAGCATCCACTCCATGTCTACTGGCAGTTCCTGGGTATCTCTGTGCTGTGATTCCAGCAGCTGTGAGAGTGGCAGGCCTGTGTAATAAATAGAGTCACTTTCCCCTGCCCCTCCCCTTATGCTTTTCCCACTTGCCTCTGTCAAACTTGACCCCCTCAAACGCTGTGGTGTTTGCCTTTAAAGATTGTATTTAGCACCACTTGTAGTCAGGCTTTTTCGCTCCACCACTTCAAGGCAAGTATTCTTCCAGGTATGTGACTACAAACAATGCAAAGGGAAAAATCTCAATGGAGATCTGTGCCTGATGTTTTTTATCTCTTTGAAGCTGCCTTTTTTTGTAAGAGTCTTTTGATATGTAGGTAAATCCTCCCAGCCTTCCCCTTTCTGGTGTGTCTTTGCCCTGATAACTAAAAAAATTCATAGTGATGTTGAGTTAGTGACTTCAGAATGGTTTCCTTGGCGACCTAAGCGGGCATTTGACATCACAGGACAAAGAAGCAGCGAAACCAGGTTAGGGAGGGGTATTTGGTGGGGTTTTTTGGGAGGGTTTTTTTGTGTTTTGGTGGGTTTTTTTTTTTAATAATTTGTTTACCCCCTCACCTCTGGCAGTTCATTCTTGCTGTTGTAACCTTCTGAGATGCTGATACAGGAGTTTGTGGGGTTTCTCTCTAAGCCTTGTTTCTAAAGTGTTCTGAGCAGCCAGCCCTCTTTCATTTTTTTCTGTCTTTCAAGCATCTTACCTCACCAACTTTTGTTTTGGTCAATAAAGGGGAAGCAAACCATAGGCTTTCCGTGGCATGGAACTGGGCAGCTGAAGGAAGGGAAAACTTGTATCAAGAGGCTTGAGAGTTTTGGCTGTGAAGATGGTCTTGTCTTCCCACCTTACTACACATTCCTTGTCTGCTCTCTTGATGCAAATCTTGTTACTGCATTAACTGTGCAAAAAAATCTAGAAATCAGGCCTCGTTTAGCTGTTTTTTCTGTTTGCAAATTAATTTCCATCTTTAGAGAGTATCTTTCTTAATCACGCTTGGTGTTGTGTAAGGAAATCATGTTTCATCTTGTAAAGGTTGTGGTCCAGGTTTTGTTCTGGCTGGACTGGTACAAATCTGGTGCAGCTTTGCCAGTGATGTGGCAGAAGTTGGTTTGAGTCGCCAGTGTCAATCACAGCCAGGGACGCCAGGTTAAAGAAAATAGAAGTGAAGAGTGATGTAGGTTTTGTTGGAATGCCCAGACTTTTATTATAAGATGCGGAACTAAACACACGCTAAAAGCCAAGTAAGTACAAAAACTACAAAAGCAAGTTTCCAAGAAAATTGTCTTGTTGCAAAGGAACATGGACTGGGAAGGGGCCTTATGGCATCTGCACACTTACTACAGGCTCTGTCAGAGTTATCGTGAGTTACAATAGTCCTTTTTTTTTCCTTTGTTTTTTCCTTTTTTTTTTTTTTTTTTGAGATTTCTGCAGTTATTTTTTGTAACTGTTTTGGGGAGTAGCACGTAAAACAGGGGCAGCGTGTAGAAATCTAAAACTCCAGCCAAAAGACACCTCCTTTTTGTGTCTACGTGTTGCAGCTGTCTATCTCCCGGCAGCAGGCAGCCTCTGTAGAACGTGAGGTTTCAGCACTGAAGCGTGGAAGGGTGAATTAGAGGGTTCTGAACTTAAAACATTCTTCTTTTCTAGGGAATTTCAGTGCTCCCCATTGCTTAGTTATTTGGTGACTGTGTGTAGGGTTGTTTTTGTTGGTTTTTTTTTGTCTTTCAGCGACTCCTTATATTCACAATAGGGTAAACTGAGACAGGTTGGTAACTCTTCACTTTTCTCAGCTGTTTTGCAGTTTAGTAATCAAATGAATTGGAGTCACTTGCATGGATACCCAGCTGGGAGGAAATGCCAAAACGAACTTGTATCAGTTTTGTTATGGGAAGGAGCGGAGGAAAGGGGAGATTTCACTTGCTCAGCGTGAAATAGACTTTTGTATAAGCCGAATAAATGCTTTGTTATAGGGAGTCAGCATGGGACATTCTGTTTCTGCATAAATTATGGATAACATCATAACACCTAAGGCATAGTTACACCTTTTAATCTCCCCTTGTTACACCTGGAAAGGCAGAGGATTTTGTGAAATGAGCCAGTGCTGCAGCTTCTCTCCAGCAACTCGACTCTGAGTTTTTGCATTTTGGAGGAAGCAGAGGAGCACTGTCGTACCATGCAAGCAAACTGACAAGGAGGAGGTGTAAAAACTAGTTACGAGACTTTCCATTAAAACCTTTTTTGTTGTTGTTGTTTTAAATTGCTTTATGCATTCAGGTGCTGTCAGAATAGAGAGCAGAAACTGTGTTCTCAGTGCTCTGAGAAACAGCCTTTGGGTGATGATCTCTGTATTCCTCGCAGGCTAAATCCATGCCTTTTGCCCAGGATTTTCATTATCCCAGCCTGGCCTGGGATGGGGTTTCCCTTCCAGCTGAGATGTTTGTACTGCTGTACACCGGGCAGTGCCGTGTGGTTCTGCTGCTGTGCTGGCGAGGGCTGGGTTAAAAAGGCGCTGTTGGAGTCGCTCATCTTTTATTTTTTTTGTGCAGGGATGGAGACCAGATTTT
>VWZG01003885.1:1372513-1384516 GCA_013396735.1 Grallaria varia | reverse complement strand
GACAAAATTTTTTTTTTTTTTTTTTTTTTTGCTTCGTAGGAAAGGTTAAAACTTTATTGAAGCACGCAAGTTTTGCCGTGCAAAGGCTGTTTGGAGCGGTGTTCCATCAGCTGCTGGTGGTAGTGGTGGTCACTTCTCCCCGTGACTTCCAAGCCCTTACTCTTGGCGAGGAGGCTGGCATTGGGAAGGAGTGGGAATCCTCCCCGGGGAGAGGAAAAGGACAGGCTAACCTTGGCACCTGGGGCCTTGGCTATTATGTTGCACTTCCTCTGCGGGGCGGCGCGGCGATGTTCTCACAGCAAATGGAGGAAGTTCCTCCAGCAGCAGCAGCCCCACCACCACCAGCAGCAGCGGCGGCGGCGGCGCTCCTGGATCCCCTCTCGCCTCGGGGATTGGGGCGAGGCTGGTGCAACGGGGTTGTACAAATCGCCCCAAGGAGGGAGTGAGGGGGACAAAAAGCCCCCAAAAAAAACCCACACCCCAACAACGCGGATCGCTCGGCTACGTGCACAACTTTCAGGCAGTGTGAATAGTGGAGGAATTCACCGCCCGGGGAGCCCCCGGAGGGAGAGTGCCCCCCGTGCGCAGCCGGCGGCGGGGTGGGAGCCTCGGGAAGGATGGAGGAGGGCGGGCGCTCCTCGGCCGCGTTGCTGACTAAACACTTGTGTCAGCTGGCAGCCGGCGCTGCCTGGGGATTTGCGATAGAGCTCCTGCAGGGTGGGGGCGGCAGCGCGGGGGAAGGGAGGGGAAGGGCTGGCCCTGCCGCTGCTCCTGCCTTCTTCCCCCGCCGGCCTCGTGGGGCCGTGACCGCCGCGCGGGGAGAGGTTTCTTTCTACGGGCATGGCGTGTTTGTTGGGGACATGCGTGCGGGTGCCTTCTGGAGCGGCAGCATCCCCGGCGCGCTGCTGGTCCCCGCCCGGAGCACGTGGCTCTGCCAAATTCGCCGGAGCCCGCCGGCATCCGGGCTCGGTGCTGGCTGAGGATGCTCGGGGTGGGCGGAGAGGAGAGAGCAGCCCCCCCGTGTGCCCCTCTGCCGGGTGTGACACTGCGAAGGGCAGGGCAGCAGCAGCAGCGGCAGCAGCAGGAGGAGCAGGGCTTGGGCTTTGCCCTGCCCGAGGTCTGCAGGTAGAGACCGCCCCGCCTGGGCACGGCCCGGCGCTGTTGGGAAGCAGGCACAGGGAATTCTGGCTGCTGTTCAAGTTTAGTGTTTCCTTTCTTTGGCCTTGAAGGCAGATGGAGCCCAGGGTAGCCCCTCGCAAAGAGCAGGAGGGTATTTACAAGTGATTCTTTCAGGTCGGTGGTGTTGGAATCTTATTTTTCTGCTGCTCTTGTTTTGTTTTCCATAAATCGTGTGCTGTGAAGTTGGAACAGCTGTGGCTTTTCACCCATATGCTTCCCTCCCTCCACCCCCTGTTTAGGAGTAAGTGAAGGATGGGTTGAATGTGAATCACCTCCCTACCTATTTCACTTCTCCTGTCCCAGCAGTGCAAGACAGAGAAGGACCCTGTCCTGACAGGCAGAAAGGGTGTGTGTCTCAGTTGTTTGAGGTCAACTGAGTTAGCCAAACACAATTAAAAAAAAAAAAAAGATCTCTTGATGCTCCTTAAGGTACAGCCTGCCGTGTCCGAAGCCGTGTTTGTGGCTATGCTAGACCATTTAATGTGCTAACCTGCATCTTAATGAACATTATGGTAGAGTTTTAGTAATGCTGTTCTGACTCAACTGCGCTGCCATGGCTGTAAGTCGTGAGTGAACCTGTCCAGTCCACACAGACAAGCTTGCTGGAGGCTTTAGTTAGCAGGACAGCACCAGTCACTGTTTCTGACAGTCTAAAGGTGATTTGCCTTTTTTCTTTTCTCTTTTTATTTTGCCAAAGCTGAGTGTGCTGCGAAGGATGAGCGAAGGCCGTAGAGAAATGTTTATATTGTGATGTGGAAATCTACAGATCTCGCCCAAGAGCTGCTTTGTTGTACCTTTGTACGGCTCTCATCACCTCCGTGCAGGTCTCAGCTGGGTGTGTTGTGCCTGGCACTCCTTCACAGCACACCTGGGTGCCCTTTTATGCACCAGTCAAGCACTAGTGTGACTTCATAGGGCCCTGCTATCCTTTGCCAAGTGGCCTTGCAGATGAGCTGGGCAGCTGGACTGCTGTCAGGTTGGTGTCTGGGAAACTTAAAAAGCACCTGAAGTATCCTAGTGATGCCACAGTCTCCCATTCTGCTTTAAACACTCTGTGAGTGATGGGCCACAAGAGCGGGCACTTTGGGAGAGTGTGTTCAAATTGCTAAAGCTCAAGCCCTTAAAAACCTAGTTTTTTTCCCCCTAGCCTGTTGTGGGTAAAAAGGCTTCTTTGGTGGTGGGTTTTTTTGGTGAGCAGAAAAAAAAAGTCTTCAGGAGACAGGAAGCCACTCAGAAGTTACTGTTGAGCCAGATGTACATACATCATCTGTATTTTAAAGCAGTCAGGTTGCCTGTGGCTCTAGGAAAATGGAATTATTTTGAAAGGAGAGGGGTATCTAACTGTTTGAGTGCTTAGGCATACGGTCTGAAATGCTGAATAACCACAATTCTCGCTAACTTCACAAGGAACGCTTCTGGAAATGGCTCTTGATGCATTGGGTACAAAGCACTACAAGTGCAGGTAAACAGTTTTTTAAAATATTTTGGCACGCTGAGGAAACTTCAGAGAGTGCTACTTGGAAGCCGAACACTTGACTTTTTGTGGATAAGATCAGTTTAAATAGGTGTGTTTTTCTTCCTTCTATGTGTGCGAGAGAGGGGAACAGGAGGGCAAGTAAAAAAATCAGAGGAAAAGGCCTCGTTGCTGACTGGGGAGACTTGTTTGACCTTCGGAGCCCTGTGCACTTGTCTGTGGTTTCCAGCCAAAGGCTCTCACTTTGAGAGCGCCTTGCTCCTCGTGCTGAACTATTTTTTGACGCACTGAATGAATGCAATATGTTAGCACTCCTGTAAGTCCCAGAATTGCTTGGCTGCCCCTTGCCCTGCCTGCCTTGCGCTGGCTGAAAAGGTACCATTGTTTGTTCTGCAAACAGTGGGTGATGGTTGTTTCCAAGGTGACCGTGGAACTGTTGCTACCCTCTAGTACAAAAAAAATTGGCATCAAGCACCTGAGAGCATCCCACTGTCACCAGAGACAGTGGGAGGGGAGGAAGGGGCTGTTAGAGCTGGATATTAGAATATAGATGGAGAAAATGCCAGTAATCTAAGAAGGGGTGATGTATGCATTTATCTTATGCTACAAAATGTTCTTCCTAAATGGTACACAGATACAGCTGTTGAAACGTGATTGCTCCTAAGGATGTGTCTCTGCTGAGAAGAATTTATGATAAATTTAAGGTCTCTCAGTCATACTGATGCAACTGTTGTAGATTGAGTTCACAGTAGTAATACTCTGCTTTTTCACTTAATGGGTAGAATGCTTTCAAGGCTGCTCAGGCAAGGGTGCATGGACTTCCTATCAGGAAAGCTAGAAGGAAACACTCAACAGTTTTGCTAGACCGGTAGGTTTTCAGACTCTTTTGGAAAACAGTTATTTGGAGATAAAGTCTGCATCCCCCGGAAAGAGAACCCCATCAGTGAGTTCTTTCATTGATTTTGTGTATTCTTAAAAGGCCTACGGTACTCAGAACTGGGACTTATTTTGAAGTGGATGGATTAGAAGCATTTTTTCAGTCTTCTCCCTGTGCTGCCTGTCCATCTACTTGTGCAGCTGTTTAGTAGTGGGGGAGATGAGTTTAAGAAGAAAAACAAACCCACACTTCTTTTTAATTGGTCATGGATGCTGCTAGCAGAACTTTGCCTCCTCCTGCATGAGGTTTAGTGCAGGTTTCAGTAAACATTAACCACTTTTATCAGGGCTCGCAGCATGCTGAATGGTTAGCAAAGAGCATGTACTGAGAGAGACAGAGAAAATGAACAAGTCCAAGGTCAAAAGGATGGTAGGTTTCCCTTTATTAAAATAAGGGGTGGAGAAGGTTAACAGCACACTTGTGGAAAAAGCAGACCTGTGTGAAAAACCTGTGTTCTTTTCCTTAGGCTTTCATCTGGGTGAGAGTTTGTGGGGAGTACTGTTCATTTTGAATTTTTCTTCTGCTCTAGTGAGATGACCAGAAGACATCAGCCCTCCTTAGACTCTTACTGACTGACAGCTCAAGCTCCTTGTGACTCAGATCAATCCAGAGCAGAGTGTGAGCTTTGCTATCGCTTGTTGCATCTTTATAGGGGCCTGTTCCTACCCAGCATCCACAAAGATCCCACTGGCTTGAGCAGAGATCACAATTTCCTCGCAAAGCCATGCTGGTTAGGGAGGGTGATTAAGGAACTGTGGTTTAACATTTTGCCTGGCTTTCTCTCTCTTGGGTTACTTGGATGTTTCTTTATTGCTTTTGAGGGATGCAGTGCTGCTGGTTTTTCTAAAGAATCAATTGCTGTAGTGATTAAAAAGTAGTTCATCGGCTCAGTGCTGAAAATGTGGTAATTTGTGGGTGAATTAATGACATGATTTTGAGGTGTGGAAAAAAGGCATTTTGAAAAGAGCATGTGACCTGCCTTAGTGAAATTTTTTGAAGCATCCGATGCCACAGTTCAAATTTTAAGTTATTTTTAATTGTGCAAATCAGCATATCCTGCCCCTCCTAGCTCCATTCAAATAATGCTTTGCAAAAGAAGGAAGCAGCAGCATTCGCCTGCACTTTTCCTAGAAAACACTGAAAATCATCGAAAAGTTGTACCTCATTGGGAAAACACAGGTTTACTTAAATGGTACATCAAACACAGGAGAAATCCGAACCGTCTGTGGCTGGTCTGACAGTAGTTTGAGAAACACCCTCGGCTGCATGCCCCTCAAATCAGAAACGTGTGCGCACAGTTAAAAATCTCATCTTTGTGGTGACACAGATGATTCAGTGCAGGAAACGAGAGGAATCTCCTTCAGCAGTTAAGCATTTGTGGGGCGGGGGTGTGAGGAGGTCATGATGTTCAACACACCCGGTTAGAAACCTTCAGGCTCCTTTCCCTACTGCGTTTTGTATTGATTTAAATCAGTGCTGATATTGGACTCATCAGCACAAGAGGCAGATCCCATCCTGTTCGTTCCACCTGGGTCAGATGGGAAGGAAAAGAAAGACAAGAAGAGACTTTTTTTTATTTGTTTGTTTGTTCTAAGTTTTAAGTGCAGGCATTAGCCATCCAACTCAAAACCATCCCTTGCCATGGGAGGTGCAAGGCTCTGCTCTCTCATCCTGCTGGAACTGAGCCGTGGGGTGGCTGGGCCAGTGCATGGAGGAAGGCCACCACCAGTGTTCTTCCTCCTGCGGCGGCTGCATGGTGCCAGGGCAGGCAGAAGGAGAACTTTAGGTTCAGGCTTGCAATTACAGCTTCTTGAAAGATGCTGTAGTTCATCTAAATATAAAAAACGGACTGTGGTTTTGCTCTGAAATATTTGTGGGATTTTACCAAACCACTACAAACAAACAAAGTAAACAGCAGCGCAAAGTGACACATTTCAGGCAGGATTAATTTTTTATTTTTCTTTTGCAAGGTGATTTGGAGACTTGTATTCTGTGATTCAGCATTCAAAGCATTCTCAGACGGAGTACTTCTTAGTTCTTCTCTAATTCACAAACTTCCCAAAGTGCTTTGTATCAAAGTGTTTCAGGAGGCTGGGGTGTAATTTTCTTTTTAACTCTGTTGATGTTCTCCCATGGCTTCCCAGGTGTTTTTGCCACCTTCTCCAAATTTAAAACAAACAGTTTCTTAATATGTCAATCATATGTTGTATTAGAAGCCTTTGTAAAGCCTATAGAGGAAAACCAAATCGTGTGTGCCACTTGAATTCTGAAATGCATTCACTTAGTCCTGGGGACAGGTTTAATGGGAGCATGTACCAAACCTTAAGTGTATGTGTAAACTTTTGCCTTGCCTGGAAACTGACCAAGGAATAAAGTCAGACAGTTTTTTGGATTGCTTTGATGCCTCTGCAAAAGCATTTGCAGTTTTGTATTTTCTGTAGGTCTCCAGCTGATAGCCAGCACTAATGAAGTGGCTTTTTATACAGTTTTTTTGAAATTCTTTGTGCAGCTACAGTGCAAACTTCCTTGCAAAAGCAATCATTTACAGTGCACAGCTGGTAAACAAAAGCATTACGGTTCGTTCTCCAGCGCCTCAATAGCTGTTACTCAGTTCTCACTGCTGTAGCTTGCCTTGCATGCTCGTAGTGTTTATTCCTCAACTCCAGCAGACCTGCATGGCACTGAGGTGCAGGAATGGCTCTCTCTCTGAAAGAACTGCTCATCCTTTGTTTGTTTGGGGTTTTTTTAATCTCTGTGGAAAAATACTTTTACTGTCAGTCTATGGGACCACAGTCCTGTTCCACTCTGGAATTGTTTCATAAAAGGCTCTCAGAGTACTGTTAGGTGTGCTGGGGATAGGAAGAATTACATGCATCTCCTTTTGAGATACCCTTGCAAAGGCTTCAGTGCAAGAGCATTCTGTTAAATCTCTTAACACAAAGTCTTTTGGTGATAATGTAATGGAGAGTGTTTTTCTGTCACAGGCATTACACAGAATTTCTATCCTCTCTCTTTCAGCTGTGGGCTCGCCTTTGCCAGGGTAGACAGTCTCATTATTCCCAAACTATCGTGGTTAGTTTTTGGCTTGGTAGAAAACTTTTACTGGGCAAGATCTGAGACCTCCGTGCTGCGTGAGCACCAGGAAGAAAATGGGTATGTGCCCCTCTGCAGCTTTGGGACAGCCAGGAGTGGGGAGGCTTGGTTTTGATTTCCTATCAATGTGCAGGTGACCCTTAATTCTTTTTGTCTCTTTTGGAAAGTTTCACTGACTGTCCCACTGAACTTCAGTTACAGTGTGCAATTTGGGAGTTTTTATTACTGAGCTCAGCAGGACGAAGCCAGTGACAGGTATTCATTAATAAGCCATGCTGCTTAGTTCCAGAAGGAGCACTTTTGCATCGCCTTGTGTGGGTGTCTCATGGATCTTAGGGGCAAGGCAGATTGAGTTTCAGAGATTCAGGTGGGCAGATGTGTTGGAGGCAGGCTGTGGTACCCAGCATTTCAGCTTCAGGAGCCAAGGGCAGACTGTATAGGGTGCTCCTATCCTGCAGCAAGACCTGGGCACCCACAGACCTATCTGGGCTGACCAGATGAACCATCCAGATGGTCCATAGGCCAGTGGCCATGAACCCAGTATCCCCTGTGCAAGGTGGCATAGAGCTTGGAGAGGTGGCTTAGTGCACACCGGAGTCACTGCTCTGCACAGCTTAAAAGCCTGGATTGTTTCAATCCTTCAGCTCTCATGGAGGGTCTTGTATTCAAAGCACTAATGATTTCCTCGTTGAGACCCAGACTCTTTAAATTTTTATTAAAGGGATTGTCTGTGCTGACATTTAGCTAGTACCAGATGTTGGCTTTTAGTTACCAGTGTGGAGGTGGCATAGCTAATAAAGGCAAGGGTAGGAATCTTGTGAGAAACCGACTGTCAGATGTGGCTTTGTGTGCTGCAGCCTGCGTGATGTCTGTCGCTTCTTCATGGGCCAGAGTTCTACAAGAAAGCTTTTTTTCTTTCCTTCTTCTTTTTCTTCTGTACTCTTGACTGGCCAAGTGTTTTCCAAGCATGTCTTTTTCAGGTGGCCTTGCTCTTTTGTTAAGAGACTAGCTAATGGAGGGTGAGCTCTTATAGGGAGCTCAGTGGCAATTTGGCTTTTTTTTGCCTTACATTTTGGTATTTCTTCTGAACATAACTTTCCTGTAGATCATACTTCTCCCCCTCAGCCTCTTCTGGCCATACCCTCCCTCAGAAAATGTCAGCAAGCGATTGTTTCCTTTGCAGAGCTGCGAGCCCCTAGACAGAGGCTTTTCCAGTTTTATGAATGCACCATTTGTTGCTGAGGGCACAAGTGTTCGATATAACTGGCTGCATCCCACTCTGCTTGGGACCAGCGTGCACTACAGCCAGGCTGTGCATAAACCAGATTTTTGTATTAAATGGCACCATTTTGTCCACAGCAGCAGTCTGTCTGTCTTTTGTGTGCGCGCGTGTGAGACTTGCAGTTTTCAGATGAAAAGTATATAAAGAACAGTGGTTTTGCAGCAATAAGTGTTACTCAGTGAGCGTACTGTGCTATTTTAAGGTTTATTTTTCTTAGGGAGTTCCTGATGAGTGATATGTCTTCATTATTTTGTGTAGGTGGGCTGAGGCAAAAGCACATTTTGAAATATTTTATAAAATGGATGCATGGTGTAATATTACAAATGTAGTTATTTTGTTGGGGACATACTCAATTGTAACAGCTGAAAATACCTGTAACTCTTTGAAAGTATATGTGCTCCTGTATGTTTTGCTATGTGTCATCAACCCACTGAGTATCTCCCCCCCCCTCACCACCACCTTTCCTTGTTAAGTGCCACAGGGCTGGAGCCTGTGTCGATAATAACCACTTAAAGATGCGCTGTGCTTTATATTTTTAATTATGTCTAGGAAATGTCATCTGATGTCAAAGTTGGCACTCTTTCTCACTGCCTGCCCTGCTTACCCCCCTTCTAAGGTCAGCACGATTTTCTGGTTTTGGAGGGGCTGCTGTGCTGGGTCAGGATGTGTCGGGCAGGGCCGGAGGGGCTGAGTGTCCGTCGAGCGGGGCTCCCATCCTTGTTGAGTTGCAGCCTTTGGTGTTTCCCAGCCCAGGTTTCTGCAGGGCACACACATCTGGGATGCTTGGTTCACCCTTAAAATAATGCAACACCAGCCTTCTGGCAGACTGGGAGGTGCGTGAGGAGGGGCTGGAGGCGTTAGTGGGTACTGTGCTGGTTGCCTGCCGCTTCTTTGTTGTTTCCCTCTCAGTCCTGACAAGCTGCTTTTGGAAAGTGCCATCTCCATTCTTAGTTACGTATAGCAGGGATGCTGCACGAGGCTCTGGTCCCAGCAGCTGAATCACAGCTTAGGGTTTCATAGAATCATAGAATTGGTTGGGTTGGAAAAGACCTCCAAGATCATCAAGTCCAACCCTTGGTCCAACTCCAGTGTGTTTACTAGATCGTGGCACTAAGTTTTAGTCCACACTGCCTGTTTCATTTGTCTCAATGCCAGGAGTTTCTCCTCAGAAGCATAGTAGCCTCCTTTTCCCATCTCTCCTCTCTTGTACCTGTTGAGACCCCTCCAAGAAGTTAGAACATCTCCAAAGCATGCCCACCAGTTTAGAAATTGCTCACCTGTGCTTCAGTAAAAATACTTTCTGTGCTCCATCATCATTATGTTTAAGAAATGGTGAAAATTTGAAGCACTTCTGGTTTTTCCCTCTTTAATGAAGGCGGTACTGCTTGGAGATGAGGATTCCCCACCTCACCCTCCTTGGGGTGTCTGAATAGGTCTGGGCATTGGTCAGCCTTGCGTGAAATGTCCCTAATTTGTCCACCAAAAAGAAAATATACTTGAAAAGTCCAGCTGTTGCGGCCTTTCTGTGGAGGTTTCCACACACTTCCCTCTCTCACCATGTTCCTTCATAGATTCACTGCCCACATAATGTTACCCACAGGATGAGGGTGGGAGGGGGAAGCTTGTTCTCTTCCATGTGACTGCAGCACAGTTAATAATTGTACCAGCCTTCAGGCGCTCGCGTGACCCAAGGCATTGATCAGATTCACAACAGGACAGAAGTTTTTCAGGCAGGTCTCAGCATCCCAGCTGATTCAGAGAAGGAGCCAGATCCGCTTATAGCATATAGCACATAGAGACAAAGGCTGCCCTGGCCTGAAAAGCCCCTAAAGAAAAGCAGTGTAGTAAATACATCTGTAAAACCACGTTCAGGTTACAGGCTGCGTGTGACTCACGCGCTCTTGCTCACTTGCTCCATCTCCCTACCACCACCCCCCCAATCTTGCTGCCTTAAAAAAGGGATGGCAAAATATTTCGAGAAGACGCATCAACTGCTAAACTGTTGATACGATTTAGGAAAAAAAAAAAAGAAAAAAGAAAAAAAAAAAGAGGAGTCTTCGCTCAAGCATATGTTTCCAACATTTTAATCTTTTATGGACTGCATACTTGCTGTGGGAGTGGAAGGGGATGTTGCAGGCTTGCTTTCAGTGTACTTGGAAGTCTTTCCCACAGCTTGAAAACTCCCCAGAAAACGTGGAACAACAGCCTGGAAACCAGGAAGTTTCTGATCCTTAGCACTCGTTGCTCTGAGGGATTTGCTGTGCTCTGGAGGTCATGGAATAATCTTTCTTCTTTGTTGGCTTCTCTGAGTTTATTTTACACATGATGGGGGGGGGGGGATGTGTGTGCCGCTGGGCTCTTGGGGATCCTCATTTCTGTAGGGTGTTTTTGCCCCTGGTTCTTTTGTTCCTGTGCTCCCATGATTATGATTAATACATCTGCTGCTTAAAATGGCTACTGAGCCACCACCGAGTTCTGGCCACTGGTTACCAACTGCTTAACCCTTGTCAAAAAACCATCCTGCACAGCTTGGAGTTGATGCTTTTGTTGCTCAACAGGTATATTTCTGATCTTTGGGCTATCTATTAACCCTGTGAATACTGTAGGCAGTGAAGACATGAAGGTGCTGTGGTGTGATGGTGTGTCCTGGTGCTGTGATCCCTGCTGCTGCTCCTGCACTGTGCTCTGGTTAGGTTTGCGTGGCGTGCAGTCTTCTGGGAGGTGTGGTTTGAGGTTTTGGGGATTTTTTTTAGCTTTGTTTTCTCACCTCCTTTACCACTTTGTATAGTTTTTAGGAGTTGCTAATGTTGAAAAGCAGTGGGGAAGGAGAGAAGTGTAGCAGTTGAGGGCTGATGGTCCTGGTGAGTTGGCAAGGAGGATCCAGTTCCCTCCAGTAAAGAAACTGTGCGGTCCAGTTTCGGTCTGGGATGAACTCAGTGCTTTGTTTTCTGGCATCTCCTTCCCGTGTGCCTGTGTTTGTGCTGGAGTGTGATGGAGCATGACAGGAGCCAGAGGAGAGAAGGGGCTGCAACTTAGCTTTGGCTGCCAACAAAAAAAAAACCCCAAAAACAAAAACCAAACCAGCGAACAACCTCGACCAAAAGGAGAGTTAACTGGAACATACCACAGAACAGGTTAGGCAGGACGCTGAAGCCAGGTACGAACCTTCTCTCCCGTGCTTTAAGGCATCTTCAGTGCACCCTCCTCCCTCTGCCCTTTTGGGATTTGCCCCCCCTTCTCCTCCCTCCCCGTTGTGAAATAGCCCTGTGCCGGCTGGGGCTGAGCGTGGGGCAAGGGGATGGGTGCAGCGCTGGCTCGCCCAGCTGTTCCTTTAGGAACAGAGGGTGCACTTGTCCGTGCCCATCATCCCTTCGCAGGAGCACCACACTCTGTGTCTGTGTCTGTGCATCCCTGCCCTCCCCGCCTGCGCAGCATCCCCTGCCCAGGAGTAGCAGGGGAGGAAAAGCAGCAAGGAGACAGGGAATGCTGGCGGGAGGAGCTTGGTGGGCTGATCCCTCCACATGGTTAATCATTACTTGCAGCATAACCTGTTCCTTCTTTTTTTTTTTTTTTTTTCCTAGAGGTTTCACTGGCACCCACAGTCCAGAATGCTTCCCTTGCAGCAGGAAGCCCAGTATCTAATGCAGGACATCATTTCTTCTGTAGCATGTTTATGCCTAATGGTCGGGTAAACATACCATATATAGTCCGGTTGGTGCTTGCTCTAACACCCTGCTGCAAGGAGGCTTTGCTAGTACCGCACAGATTCTTGAGCTCCTGGTAACTGGCTGACAAAGAGGATGTTGCCATATGTAACCTAAATATTTTACACAACTGGGGTTTTTTACACTCCTGCTCGTAGTGCAAAAAGCATACGTTTCTGATTATGACAGTCTCAAGTCTGGCACTTAAAAATGAAGAGGACTGTACAAAGGTGCCTTATCAAAGGATGGAACAGGTCCCACCTGCACCTGCATGGTTTTGGTGCAGAATGTTCTACTCTTTCAAGAAACATCGTAAGAATTTTGTATTTATGAA